>CM052253.1:128805-151169 GCA_028455795.1 Lasioglossum marginatum
ATCACAAGGCCTGAACGATCTTGTAAGATCAACCACGGGCGTAAACAGTAACGACGCGACGTACCTGTTTCGTTTCCAACGCTTCCGCTACGTCTTTCGGCCAGTCGTCGGGAAATCGCGTATTCCATCTGAGCTCGGCAGATTCGTGCCGTCAAGGCTTGTATCGCACACGCGGAATCTTGTGACTGCCGAGCTCGATGCGACGGGTAGTCAGCCCGGAAAATTGTACGCGCGAACGGCCGACGATCTGCCGTATTTTGTAGGCGCGTCGGCAAACTTTTTGTTTCGGTGCCGGCCTCCACCGGCAGCTTCGGATCACCTATCGAATAAACGATATTGCTTTGCCAAAATATTCTGTGCTTCAATTTCCTTTGAGAAACGTTCCCACCGCGGGGAATGCCCCTTCCTTGTCTCGCGTAGAAACCTGTGCCCGTTCGCGAGCTATCCCTGATTATCGCGCAGTTCTCGCGGAATTCGTTTTCGCGATTCGCGGTCTGTACGGTATTTTTCGCGTGACACGGCCTAGTGTCTGGCGCCCGAACAGTTAAATTTCTCGTTCGAAGATCCCGTGATTCCGAATCTGCGAGCGACTGTTTGTCACGGGTAGACCACGTGTCGCGCGGCCGAGCGTGGCCCGGCCACTCGGCCTATAAAAATCCGATGCCGCCTGGTTTTCTGTCCTCGGAAAAATAGGTAGCGCGACAATATACACATGTCCCACGAGCGTCGGACATAGGAGAAATGGTAACGACGGGATACCACCGGTGCAGGTGGACGCCGGAATGGTAACAGTGGCAAGTACAAGTGTACGCACGAGTTGACCGTCCTTGTCCATCTAAACAATGGTAACGCGTTAAAAGATACACATTGGTAATAACCTATTTGTCCGAAAACACGTATGCCTCCTGTGGCCTACGTGACAAATTGCACAAAATCCTATGGTCCGCGCTCGTCCTATAAATAAGGCAAGGATCAGGACCTCACCCTCTCAGTTCTAGTTCACATTCGGTACCAACAGGTCGTATATCTCATTACCATCTCTATTTCAATCCATCGTTTATTTCGCGCTTATCCCTCCCATTTTATTTCTATTTCGTTATTACTCTTACTCTCTATATAATTTATATATACATTCCTACACTGTTTCATAGTTGATCTATTTGCATTCTCTATATTGTTTACAATTTTATATTGTTTCCTAGTTGACTTACCTGCGATTTAATTGCGTTCTCTATATTGCTTTTATATTTTCATATTGCTTCTTAATTGATTTATCTGTATGCTCTGTGTTGTTATACTTTATACTACATTATATTTCATTTAATTGCATTTTCCACTCTTGGTTATTTGTGTTCCTTCAGCTTCGATACATGGTATATATCGAATGATATTCACAGTGCAGTGCAACCACGTTCACGAATGAGTGGTGCGACGTCAGTGCTCCGTGCCTCAAACCATTTTGCCGATCGGATTTATTGTATTGAATCGGTGTTCCGTCGCGTACGTCTGCGCCCATCAGATTGCTCGGTACGGGGGAATACAGACGCACAGGTTGCAAATTTCCTGTCCGTGACAAGTCGAATTTTGTGCCAAGTCGTATCACGCGCCGTGATGCGCTGGTCGTGCTGTTCGAAGTGACCCCCGCGTGATGCCTACTCCGTCACGGTTACTAATTCAGTTCAATTTTGCTATCCCTTTCTCCTCATGGTCCTGTGGATAACCGGTACCTGTCCTGATCAGGTGTGGACGTACGCGCCACGTGGATCAAAGATCGTCAATATAAATATGCGTTACGACCGAGAAACGAGGCGGGCGGACATCTTCGGCTTTTCGCCCCTTTTTGTCCCAGAATTCCCGACTCGGGGTAACACAAGTAAGAGTGAAATGTCTATTATCTTGTCCGAACCATCTCACATATATCAACATGGTAGCAGAACACGTGGTTCACGATAGCACAAACGTGGTTCATGGTAGCGCAAACGTGGTTCACAGTTGCGATGGTGGATACTGATTTAACGTTTTGAGGTTATGGGAAAACGTGATTCGAAAAGCGAATCGGTAAGAAACGATAACAATATCGAGAAGAGTGAGACGATAGGCGAAGCAGATAAAGAAATTAATCCACCATCAAATAGTGCGTTTCAAGACGAATTCAACGACCTATGACTCAAGGTCAAACTTGCAAGGAAATGCAGGAAAGGTGTGATCGCTTTATTTGTACTTTACTTCGTGCCTTCGAACTTTCACACCAAAACGAGGACTGTCACACCAAAAACTTCACTACAAGTTTGACCTTGAATGACCTTGAGTCATAGGTCGTTGAATTCGTCTTGGAACGCACTATTTTATGGTGGATAAAAAAACGTATCATTCCATTTAAAAAAAGACAGTTGACCTTCATCTCACCTTGGTGTGTCCACCGGGAAAAATAAAAGTTCCATCACATGATGTCCTCCTCGGTATTGAACAACTTTCATCTGAAACATTTTTGCGTATAATCAATATTTTCGGAGATTTTCGACTGTAACGCTTTATAATTTCCACCATGTATATATACTTGTGAAGTTGAAAGAATTCATTTTTCGAGAAAGTTCCGAGGAAGACAACGAAGAAGGAAAAATGGCGGACAAGATAAAAATTCAAGTATTCAATGGCAGAGACTATAATATCTGTAAGAAGAGAATATTGTTATTTTTGAAATGGAAAGAATGTGAAGAAGCAACAAGAAGAGAAAGATTAGCGACGGAAATACATGGGAAGAGAACAATCTAAAATCAATGAACTACAGCTATGGTGGTATCTCAAATGAATAAATGGAATTTGTCAGTAACGAAGAAACAGCTTATGGCATTATGAAAAAGTTTGATCAAATTTATTTAAAAGAATCGACGGCTCTACAGATATGCGTGAGAAATAGTCTGGAAAAGATTAAGTTAAAGGATTATGAGGACTCTAGTACATTCTTTAGCGATTTTGAGAAATTGATAAATGAGTTGAAAAATTCAGGCGCAACGGTGAACGAAAAAGAAAAATTAAACTACATGCTACGGACGTTGCCAGACTCGTTAAGTTACATTGGAGATTTAATAGAAGCTATGCAAGAGACGGATGAAACGTGTGAATTTATTAAAAATAAAATAACAATGTGGGAGATAAGAGAAAAGGGAAAAAATAGTCAAAACCAAACTAAATCGAGTGTGTTCAAAACTGAAAGGACAAATCAAGAGAAAACATGCTTTTGATGTAGAAAACCGGGACATCTGAAAAGTAATTGCAAGAACACGTGGTCTAGAGGAAATCCTGAAACAAGTGGCGCTAGTAGTGGGGTATATTGGCAAGGAGGTGCCCATCAGATCCAGGAGCAGCAGCAGCACCGCAACTGAGCGAGAGATCGCGGCGGACGGGGCGACGTTCAACGAGGCTATGGACAGCGAGGTTACGTTCAGCGAGGTTATGTTCAGCGAGGAAGCGGTTGGCAGCAACGCAACGACAGAAATCGTCAACTGGATGCGAGTCAAATGAATAGTGAGAATAACTAACATTACCAATAACTTATTGGTAATGCGGGGTTATGTTATACAGAAATAGAAAGTAAGTCGCAAAATAAAAGTATGAATGTAGAAGTAAATAACTGTGACAATAATAGAATTGATTGGGTATTAGATAGCGGGTGTAAGGATCATATAACTAATAATTATCTATATTTTACTGATTATGTGCCGTAACCGTATGCCGTACCCATGAACGTAAAAATAGGAGATGGTAAATTGTTGCAAACTACAAAATTATTATTGAAAGAATTATTTCATTGTTTATGGAAATAAAATGAGAATTAAAATGTCAAATGCATTCTATGTAAAAAAATGGATCGAAATTTAATTAGCTTTGCAAAAGTTGTAACGGACCGGCTTCGTGATACCCTGTTGCTCAAGAGTGCACCAGGGTTCATTAAGGAAGATGAAATGAATTTAGACGTGGAATCTGGTAAAACTAGAGTTTATTCAATACTAAATATTTCCGGACGAATTTCTGGCGGCGTGGCAGTGTCAACGGATCTTGTCGTCCAGCGGTATCTGGTGTCACGTCCGTAACCAGAAAAATTGAAAATTCCACCACCACAAACCGCGCGAATAAGAGAAGAGCTGGAGCCAATTATTACGATGATTATACGATCAAGCCCCAGAACCCGAAGTCAAGTCAATCAGGACTCCGGAGGGTCGATCACCAAACGCGAACTTCGTGAGCGTCCCTTTAAACGGCACGTAGTCGAGGCACAAGTGCACCGGAATCCATCACCCGACTCAAGTTCCTTGTTGCAGGGAATCACAACGCCCTATTACGATGACGTACCTCTGGCACTTCGACTCAACCAAACAGATCAGCGAAACAAATCAATCATGAGCTCCTACTCCCCCCAAAAACTCAATGCAAATTCGGAAATCCCCGCAAGGTCGTCGCCATTGGCTGGACTCAACCATCATGAGCCATTCCCTAGCCTCAGAAATAGATCGAGCACGAGAACCATACCCGATGGGGGATATGCAGCAGTGGATAACCCCTTCGAATCGGAAGATGACGACGATCAAACTACAGCAGTAGCGAAAGCGAACCAGACAACGAGATTCTGGATGGGCGAGTGGAGGAGAACGAATATTAGGAGCAACGCGAAACTCGATCCGCTGGGTCGATAATGTTGAATCAGCGGGATAAACTCTGGATGAGGAGAGACAACTCTCTCTACTTTCTGACAGCTGACGGTCAACCGGCGGACAACGGAAGCCAACAACTTGCTGCTACCGAAATTACGCAAACCACAGGTTGGGGACGCAGTTTTCTCTAAAATGGGCAATAAATACGACATCACAATAATATACAAACCAACGTAGAAAGACCAGGTACACAAGTAAGTACTGATCAACGCTTTCCAAGCACTCAGCGAGCAACTAGGTCTTATCAGTTTCAAACAATAGCCATCGCAAAAACAAAGGAAATAGGCGGGATAATTTGGCAGAATATTATCGCCTTATTACGTAGTGCCGTTGCATACAGCGGGAAGAAAATAATTGTCTGTCAGGGTACGGTACAAGAGCCCGAAAAGACATCCTCGAAGAAGCCCATTGTTCCGCGGTAGGGGGACACAAAGGCGTTACCAAAACCTACAGCAGAATTAGACAACGATTCTACTGGGAACACCTTAAAGACTGAGGAAAATAACCCGCAATAAAACTAAACAACCGATGATCATCACCGATACCCCGGAGTTCGCATTTGACAAGGTGTCCATGGATATGGTGGGCCCCCTACCAAGGACAACAGACGGCAACGACTACCTACAGGACAACCTAACGAAATTCTCTGTAGCAATACCCATGAAGTCCGGAACCGCCACAAGTGTAGCCAAGGCCCTCGTTAAACGTTTTTTCATTATATTCGGTCCATCTAAGGCGATATTAACAGATAGAGGTGCAAATTTCACTAGTTTACTACTAAAAAACCTGTCGAAGTACTTCCGCGTAACACAATATCGAACTACAGCCTTCCATCCCCAGTCTAACGGGTCATTAGAACGGTCGCATGCAGTACTAACGGAGTCCTTAAATATATAATAAACTTTGTGATTTCGGCGCAAGGTTCGATCATTTATAGAAAAACAGCAAATGTGCAATTATTCTCAAGAGACGCTCGATCATTCTCAAAGAGACATTTTTTGCGTCTGGAAAATAATATAAGTATAATAAATTTTGAACGAAAATTGTAACACAGCCGTGTAAATCCAATGGAAAAAAGAAATAAAAAAAACACACATACTTGCTGTGATAATAGAAATAACTTTTAAACGGATATTCAATATTTTCAAAAACCGGACTTTATTCCGTGGTGGCAGATGTGAGACTGACACATGTGTTAGCAAAACCGCTAGAGTGAGTGTGTCCTATAGGACGGCCATTCAGTGATTGGTTGGTCGATATCGACCGAGAGTGATTCGTAATCATACTGGGCGGCAATTTTGAACGACATAACTGAGCAGTCTCTACCCACTTTTTGTATTGTTGGTGTTTGTGCCACATTTTCATAAGTAATAAATTTTGATATTATATTTGGTGGAAAGATAAGAAAGAAACCTTCGGTAGAATCTAAATTCTATTGGAAATATCATCATAAATAAACATTACTGGTTCAGTAATGTCGCGTAATAGTCATGAATCTTAGGTGTTTCGTACCTAAGATTAACACTTTGTTGTTTAATCATATGAATGGTTTCCAATAGTAGCCTACGTTGTAAGTTAGATTCCCTGTCAATAATCTTCACGCTATCAAAATCAAAACTGTGGTCAGATTCCAATGAATGCTTTGTTAAAGCTGTGTGTTGCGTTGGAGAAAGAAGAATATTACGTCTGTGCTCAGTTATGCGTGTGTCCACATGCCTAGAGGTCTGTCCAACGTATGTCAAGTTGCAGCCTTTACAAGGTATTTCGTAAACCACATTGCAACTTTTACTTAAAGGCACTTTATCTTTTATAGGAGGAAACCATTTTTTCAAATATGACGGTATATTGAAAATGGTGTGAATACCGACCTTTCTAAAGATTCTTTGGATGTCGTAAGAGATGTTGTCAACAAATGGAATTACTACCGTGTTTTTATAGTTGATTGAACCTGTTTTCAAGATTTTTTTCTCTTTTAGTTGGGTGACTAAGAGAGGGTGATAAATTTGAAAAATTCTTTCTTTGATGATGTTGGAAACTAAAGAAGTGGGAAAACCATTGCATTTAAGCACTTTTTTGATGAGCAATTAATTGTCAGACCTGAATTCAGGGTTTGCAAGCAGAATAGCACGATCAATTAGGCCTTTTATGAGACCCACTTTATGTTGTAATGGGTGGGCCGAATAAAAATTAATATATTTGCCGGACCATGTGGGTTTATGGTACCAGTTGGTTTTTATTTCTAATCCTGCTTTAATTATGTGAAGCGAGAAGAATATTACCATATGATTCTCGAAAAATCAATATCTCTTTGGCAACGATTTCATTTGTTTCAAACAATCTGCCTTCATCGACAACATTGTACGCTGGAAGAGCACGCAGTTTCGCGCGGAATCGCGAAGAACGGGACTCTTTTCGCGTCCGCGTCGGAGTATGTCATTTCGTTTGCTATCGTTTCGAGTCCGAAAAGTGTGAAAATGTTCAGCGATTGTGTGAAAATGTGGTGTTTCGTGTTTCACTGGTGCAACAAGCAAATGGATTAACAGCTGAATAGATGAGTTTTTAATTTAATCAATTTATGCTTCTCCTCTCGTTGATTGTTGGTGGTACAAACTCGTAAAGTTGCCGATGATGTGAGTCCTCACCGATTTCGATGAACTTTAAATACAATATGTTATAAATTACACGATTTAAATATCTTTTTAACATCGATTTTTTACATCGATCGATTTTGAATAACAAGTTTTACAGTTTTCTCGTAAACGAAAGCCGATAGGCAAAAACTGCAAGAGGGAAATGTTCAGAATCGTGGTCTTTACAACGTATCCAAAGCTCATCGAAATTGGAGAGGATTCTCACATTGTCGAGAAACTCTTGTTCGTTGCGACATCGTGGCGTGCCACCAACGCTCGGCTGTCGGCGCGCCGCGATGTCTAGCTCGCGTTCTGATTGGTCCGTGCTTTTCGTTAATAACTCCTTAACGAAGCCTCGGATGATATTTTCGCAAAAGAAAATGTTGCTTGAAATGACCTCAGCAACCTCCCATTTCCGGATGCTGAAGGAATTTCGGGACACCCTGTATATCGCAAAGAATAACTCTCGCAGCTTTCGGGCGACGCGCATACATACATCACGCGCACTCAAAAACTACAGCGTCAGCATTTTTTCGTTTAAGACGCTGTTTGATTAACATTTTTTTATGATACCCCTTAGCAACAAACAGGCGAAATATGATACCCCTTAGCAACGAACAGGAATCTCATATGCAAAAACAGGAATCACAGTACAAAAACTGCAGCCTCAGAACTAATTCGTTTAAGACGTTATTTGTAGGAACGAAGAGAAATCTCGGGGACAGGAAATGGAAATCACGCATAAAATGTCGGAATAACCTTTTGATTTTATTTTATTAGCATTACATCTAAGCCTAAAGCTAACAATTCGGTGTAAGAAGTGACATTACAAAACTACAGCGATAGCATTTCTGAGGCACGCACATGCTAAAATACGTGCATACAAAAACATGGACGGTGAATAGAAATTTTACTCAATAGGTGCAAATCTTTCCTGCCAAATGTGAAGTCGATGTTGAGTACTTAATATGGGATTAAGAACGTGTCGAACACAATTAATACGGCTTTTGAATCGGTCTCTGTCTCTACCCATTTGTTCCCACGGGCCCCTACGAGCAGCATGGTATGCATAATCCCATTGTACCATGACATGAACAGTCGGATTCAAATTAAATTTTACCTAGAATTAAGATTTCATTTTTTAGCACATAGGAATTCAAATATGTAATTCCAACCATCAAGTGACTATTTACTTTTGGAACTGGAGAAACACGTTCATTGAGATTGCATGTCTTATTTTTTGTTCTCTTCACTAATTTCATCTGTATCGCTTTCATCTGTGTATTCATCATCACTTCTAAAGGTTACGTCAGATGCTGTTTCGAAAACTATACATTATACCGTCGCGAGCGAATGATATACTGAAAAAATTAGCAACGGTTTCTAGACTGCGTTTTTTTGCTGAGTCAGCTGTTTTGGGGAGGCTATATATAATATTTTTTTATGAAATAGTATACCCCTTTGACGTCAGGAATCTCAAGACAGGAAATTACGGTGGAATATTATACCAAGCGTGCGAAAATGCAATGCTGTATAAACGTTTCGAGACACGGATGTATCGTTTCCAATATCGCGAGCGATTGAGACACTGAAAATATTAGCGACGGTTTCTAGACTACGTTTTTGTTGATTCGGTTGTTTCGTGGAGGCTACATATGTGCACCCTCCAAATTACTTTGTTCAGTCACTGATTGTGATGCAAAAAACGGTGCAACCATGGAAGAAATTGAACGCCATTTGTGGTACCAATCTAATCGTTTAAGATTGCGGGAAGAATACCTTGCCTGGGAGGAAAAGTGCAACGAATGCCTCGAGTTGCTTGAAGAACATAATCGGGCAAAATGTCCTCGATTATCGATCGGTATTCAACAATCATTGATCGCACGTATCGCAGCTCTTGAGAGTTTAAAATATTCTTTGCGAAGACATTTCATACATGAAGGGACTGGACATACAAGCACAGAACTCATATGGCATGAAATAGACACAGCTTTCAAGTGTCGCATATTAACAGGTGCCGCTATCAATTCCAATTACATTGAACCTCTCAGCTTCCTCCAGGACGGGAGGGAAATTGTGCTTGAAAAAGTGCGGAACGCTTTGAGAAAACATAAGTCGTTAAAAGTGAACGCTGTGTTCAATAGTGAATTTGTGACAGGTGATCAACGCCCGCGCAAAACTGTGGGCACAAAGAACTGTGAAATCTTTTACACAACCGATCTCGAAGAGTTGTACGAGCTGTGCATCGTGGGGCCGATCCTAGCGTCGTTGGAAGAATTACAGGAACGGGATAGCGGATGGGCGTTGTCGCGAATACTCAATCTTACAGTCGGCATCAACAAATATAACCCGCTGCATGCTGGGTGTCAGATCAGCGTATCGAAAGAAATAGCATTGAAGAAAGCTACAATTAATGTTCACTCGAAAGACAACGCATGCTTTGCATGGTCGGTGATTGCAGCTCTGTATGCAGCGACAGCTCACTAACACAATAACTGGCAAGTTCGTACCCGCAATGCACAACTGTATTAAAATTCGAAGACATTGAGTTTCCCATGCTGTTGAATCAAATTACCCGGTTCGAAAAATTGAACGATATTTCAATCAATGTGTATGGTTTCGAAGATATCTTCGAGAAAAAAAAATGGTCAAAATCATTTTTTCCACTTCGTATCACTAATCACAAAAGGAATCGGCACGTCAACTTGTACAAGACCAGGTCAACAGTAATGTAGGTCATTATGTGTGGATTAAGAACCTATCACGGCTCGTTAGCACACAATTGAGCAAACACAAGCAGATGAAATTCATCTGTGATCGGTATGTACAAAAAGTATCATGGTATATCACATGTAAATAAAATTGTTTTTTTCAGTTGTTTGCAATACTTTTATTCCAACGAAAGATTGCAGGCCCATGAAAGAGACTGTGCAGAAATGAATCGCTGCGCCATCTTGTTAGAAGACGGAAGATTGCGGGGAGGAAGAGGAGAAACTTCAATTACCCGCATACCAGCATCATAGAGTATTTATACTATCGCATACTATGTACATTGTTCACACGATGCATCTCTATCGGTATATCGGTCTCGTCGCGATGCGAAATGCGTCTCATGGTTCGTCGGAGAATTAGAAAATTTGGCATATTTTGTTAAACACACTTTATCCAGTAATATATCTATGAAACAGTTAACGAATGAACAGTGCGAGGCATTTATCAACGCAGCGCATTGCCACATTTGCGAAAAACCATTTGAGGAAAACGATATACGGGTGCGCGATCATTGCCATCTAACAGGACGATATAGAGGCCCCGCACATCAAGATTGCAATTTAAATTACAGAAATTCGTTTTGTATTCCCATTGTTTTCCACAATTTATTCGGGTATGATTCCCACTTCGTTATCGAAGAAATAGCTAATGCGTTTGAAGGCCGTGTCGACATAATGCCAATAACTAAAGAAAAATATATTTCATTTACAAAAAATGTTAAAGATCAGCAATCAGATTCGGGTAATTGTATTAAATTACGATTCATCGATTCGTACAAATGTTTGAATACAAGTCTAGACAAATTAGCATCTTTCCTCGACATAAACAAATTGACAATTTTACGCTCCGAATTTCAAAATCTTTCCATAGAAAATTTCATGTTGTTGACGCGAAAGGGTGTCTTTCCATACGAATACCTCGATTGCGTAGATAAATTAGACGATCTTTGTTTGCCACCGCTCGAGTCATTTTACAGCTCGTTGACAGGCGAAACCGTATCCGAACGTGATTATGCACATGCCGAGAATGTGTGGAAGCGTTTCAACATAAAAACCTTGGGTGAATACAGCGATCTGTATTTGAAAACTGATGTTTTGTTATTGGCCGATGTTTTTGAAAATTTTCGTAAAACTTGCATTAAGAGCTACGGTTTAAATCCAGCATATTATTACATTTTACCAGGTTTCACGTGGGATGCAATGCTAAAACATACAAAAATTAGGTTTGAATTCTTAACTGATATCGATATGGTGATGTTCATCGAACGTGGTATACGCGGCGGTTTGAGCCAATGTTCCGGCAGACATGCGGAAGCCAATAACAAGTACATTCGTCGTATGGTCAATCAAAACCATCATCATACTTGATGTATTTCGATGTAAATAATTTGTATGGATGGGCAATGAGTCAACCTTTGCCATATGCCAAATTTCAATGGGTTAACGACATTGAAAATTTTGACATATCTTTGATTGCTGCTGATTCACCCATAGGCTACATTCTCGAGGTGGATCTAGAATATCCGCAAAGTCTGCGTGATGTTCACGCTGACCTACCATTCTGTCCAACGCGTGCCAAACCACCCGGCAAAAGAGAGGCCAAGTTGCTTGCAACGTTACACGATAAGCAGCGTTACGTCATACACTATATATAACCTATATAACCTGCAGCAGTGCACGCGTCACGGTCTTCGTATTACAAAGATCCACCGCATCCTCCAATCTGAATTAAATAGACTGTTTAGAACAAATACCACTAACGATTTTGAAAAGAATTTGTACAAATAAATGAACAACGCGGTATTCGGTAAAAGTATGAAAAACGTTCGGAATCATGTAGATGTAAAACTCGTGACACGTTGGGATGGACGATATGGCGCAGAGGCAATGATCGCGAAACCAAATTTCCACAGCCGCTGTGTATTTTCTGAAAACTTGGCTGCTTTGGAGTTGCGCAAAGTCATGGTGAAATTCAACAAGACAATATATGTAGGCATGTGCATATTAGATATATCCAAAACCTGCTTGTACGAATTTCATCATGAGTATATGCTTCGGTATGGTTACACAGATACCGACAGCTTAATTTATCATATTACGTGTGAGGACATTTATGAAACCATGAGGCGCGATATTAACCGTTTCGACACAAGCGATTATCCGATAGAGAATAAGTATAATATCCCACTTGTAAATAAAAAGGTTCCCGGCTTGATGAAAGACGAGAACAATGGAATGATAATGACAGACTTTGTCGGGCTGAAAGCAAAAATGTACACATTGCGTGTAGCTGGAAAATCTGATACAAAAAAAGCGAAAGATGTAAAGACTAGCGTTGTAAGGACAACAATAACGTTCGATGATTACATGCGATGTTTGCAAAATGAAATTGTTATGAGTCGTACACAGACACGCATACGATCGAAATTGCACAAAGTGTATACTGTATCAGAGCGAAAAATTGCTCTCAGTCCATATGATGACAAACGGTATATCATACCCAACTCAACAGAAACATTGCCGTGGGGCCATTATCGAATACCTTCATAGCTATAAAATTGTTTATATTCAATGTAAATAGAAGATTATTTATCGACTAATTTTTTTCATTGAACAGGTTAAATTGTTTATAATAAATTGTTTATAATAAATTGTCTTTATTTATCCATGAATTATTTACATTACTCAATCCTAACCATTTTACATACACCATATTTCCTTTTCTACGCATCACTTTCTCCATTAGGTATATAGGGTGAGTCGTCTAACGTTATCACCTCAAATATCTTTGTTGTTTTCAAAGATACATTAAATGTCTTGAGGACAAAGTTGAATAATGGGGCCCATACGAAACCAAAAAAATTTTTGTTTTTATGTAATTTTTTTTAGAGATATCAAGGTCATCTTAATTTTTTAAAATGGAACCACCCTTTTTTAAACATCTACAATGATAGTCCCTTTCATTGCGAATTCAGTGACTATAATTTAGTCAAGGTCATTCAAGGTCACGGACAGAAAATATGTATAAAACTAAAATATGGAAGCAGAATACGTTTTCAAACATCCTCTAGCCGATTACGCTGCGATTTATTTACTAACAGTATGTTTCCAAACGCGATTCCGCCGTCTTACTCAATGATTGAAAGATGATAACGATAACATGATAACGATTTACTGTGAATGTAGATAAAATGCATTGCAGGCCCGATTGCTTTATGAAGAACGGTACCCTAAGCGAAACATTCCTTCTAAGCTGACTTTCACTAATATCTACAAGTTATTTAGAACTACTGGAAGTGTAGATGTAAGAAAGCGTAAACGAAAGAATCCCATGACTACTGAAGACAATGAAATTGATATTTTACCAGTTATGGCTGTCAATCCACGTGTGAGTACGAGAGAAATTGCCCTAGAAGCAAGCATGAGTCAAAGTAGCGTGATACGAGTTGGCCCGAGTGAACGAAGTTCTGGCCCGACATGAATTTCATCCGTTTCACATATCGCTACATCAGGAATTCATCAGGTTTTTTCTGTCCGTGACCTTGAGTAATTATAGTCACTGAATTCGTAATGAAAGGGACTATCATTGTAGATGTTTAAAAAAGGGTAGTTACATTTAAAAAAATGAAGGTGACCTTGATATCTCTAAAAAAAATTACATAGAAACAAACATTTTTTTGGTGTGATTTTTTTGGTGGTGTATGAGCCCCATTTTACCATTCAACTTTGCCCTCAAGACATTTAATGTATCTTTGAAAACAACAAAGATATTTGAGCTGATAACGTTAGGTGACTCACCCTATATATCTGGATTGGCAACGCGATGCAATTCGTATTCATAGAATCCTCCAGCAACGGGGTTTCCACGGGATTCTTGCAGCAGATAAGTCACCGGATTACGGTGAGTTTATACTCGCGGCAAGCCATGGCAAGCTCGAGCCAAAACCCATAAATTTCGAGCTCGGGTTGACGGCTCTCTGCTGTGCGTGCCCAAGAAAAAGGACCCCATGGACTCCACTGCTTCTCTAGGCGAACTACCGATAGCTCTTCTTTAAGACATCATGGAAATAGGAAACGTTCCTGCCACTTGGTGTGCATTCTTCTTAAATAATAATTTAAAATAATTATTAGAAAATATATCAGACACACATCTCCTTGTTCTGCAAATTTTTCCACCGGTTCAAGCGTGTGAAAAAATTTTTAAAGGTATAGTATTCTGCACAATTTCAAGAAAATTGTGGTTCCGCGGAAAAAATTTTTTTCTGACATGCTATACATCATTTCCCGCAAATTTTTCCACGCTGATTTCAAATAGTGGGTTATTAAATCATTTCAACGAAGAAATGATTTCACTAGTTTTGTCCGCAGAACATTCGATTTTATGCAAAATCCCGAGATCGTAGACAAATTTTGAGACCAGATTTGAAATCAGCGTGGAAAAATTTGCGGGAAATGATGTATAGCATGTCAGAAAAAAATTTTTTCCGCGGAACCACAATTTTCTTGAAATTGTGCAAGTTTACGTAGAATACTATACTTTTAAAAATTTTTTCACACGCTTGAACCGTTGGAAAAATTTGCAGAACAAGGAGATGAGTGTCTGATATATTTTCTAATAATTATTTTAAATTATTATTTAAGAAGAATTCACACCAAATGGCAGGAACGTTTCCTATTTCCACGATGTCTTAAAGGAGAGCTATCGGTAGTTCGCTTAGAGAAGCCGTGGGACCTATGGGGTTCTTTTTCCCGTGTTCGCACAGCAAGGAGCCGTCAACCCGAGCTCGAAATTTATGGGTTTTATCGAGCTTGCCATGGCTTGCCGCGAGTATAAACTCACCCTTAGTTGCTTGTACCTTGACTATCTCAAACACCTCAGTGGTCCAATTTGGTATGTAACCTTTTCAGCAAACGGTTTTAAATTTGCTGATGCGTACAGACTGTCCCACGTTAAATTTCGCCGGCGCAGCAATCTTTATGTTGTTATACGCGGTGTATAAGAGTCTGTTGGAAATGGTAGGGGTGACATCACATGGTCGCATTCCAATAGTTCTGTGCTTCTGTGTATTGTACTTTGCAATTAGATGAGATAGCGCATTGATCCATTTATAGGTTCCATTAAGTGTAAACTCTTTCCACATGCTATTTTTCAATGTACGATTGAACCGTTCTACGATGGAAGCCTTCATAACCGAATACGTAGAATAATGATTAATGCCATGTTTCATCAAAAGTTTTTGCACCTCACTGTTGTAAAATTCCTTTCCCTGATCGGTTTGCAAATTTTTCGGATATCGATTTCGAAATATCCTTCTGAACGCTTTAGCTACCTCACCACCACTTTTAATCTTGTGCGGTACGCCCCATGCATATTTGGATAACACATGTATAACGGTTAATATATACTTGTTACCGCCATATATGCGCGCGTGAGGCTGCATATCTACGAGATCGGCTTGCCATAGATCGTCATACCCATGGACTACAACTCGGCGTCGCGGTAAAGTCCGTCTGGCTGGGGCATGCAGTTCCTCCACTAATTGCGTCTTCTCTTTGCTCATGTTCAGGATTCAGGATTGAACAAAAGAAATTTAAAATGTATAAAAATAATCGCATGATTCGGTCCATGAATTTTACATTGCGACTGGTTTCTTGCGAACGCATTCTCACTGGAAACTGACATCTTTCAAACTATGTAAATATATTTATAACATTCGACGTAATGTATGGACTTTAACCATTATTTCTCACTAAAACTTGCTTGTGATGCCATTCTTACAATTGTATCATGCACCATCTTGAACATGTATTCATATAAGTTATGGACTTTGGTTATTATTTCTTCCTACAGCTTCGAACACTTGGCATCACATGCTTTCAAAATATGCTTTATTTCTTTGTCTAAGTATATCTTATTCACAGCATCAGCATCATTTGTTGGACATGCTAAATGTCCTATCTTTCGAACTCTCGCGTCGAAAGCATTGCTATCGAGGCAAAGTGCGCTCCATCGCACGTAATTCTTGCATATTGCATCATCTTTATTTGACTCGTTTCGAAGCATAGCACCGAACTTGTTGATAGCCATCATGAAAGGTACTGATGAACTTGATCATAATGGTCTCTAATTTATAATCAAACCCGCTTCTCGGAGCTCCTCTACTATTGAAACAATTTCATTATCATGTCCGGTATGCCCAGCAGCTCGCGATGACACCAGCAATCTTATTCTATCCACTAAATCGTTCGGATCATCCCAATGTACATAATCAATCACATTATCGGTAATCGTCATGTTCTCCGGTAATGTATTCGTCAAAATTGACTTAGGGGCAAACCCTCTTCTAGTGCGAAGTCGTATTTCAAGCAGCAATGCAATTATATGTTTATACTTGTATCCTCTGTTACTCAATGGAGGATTTGCAGCATTATGGTTGCGTCTGTGCACATTTGTTGTCAGCAGAATACTCTTATATTTCTGTTTGTCTACATCGGTGTATATCGTATCGTCGGGGATTCTCTTGAAAATTAGTTCGAACAGACCAGACGTTCCTTTGTATTTTACATTATCGATAATTATATTATCTTGCATGTCTACGTCGGAATTCTTATCCCCAAGCATCATCACATTTTTATCATAGTACACACCATACACGTGGTCAACCTGTTTTTTCCTATCTGTGAAAAAGAAGTTCAAATATTTCTGCGACAGCGGTCCGAGATTCTGAGTCAAATATGTAGTGGCTTCTTCGTGCTGTTCAGGATTCTCAGCAATCTCACGCATTGTCGTTTCGAGAATATTTTGTTCAAGTGTTTCTGCTTCGTCCATACTTCTTCTGCAGGAGGTTCGGAATCTGGGCAAAGTCGTTTCGGTAATCGATGAGATGTTGGTTTTAAATGTTTCCACACGTACTCTTTTCCATCCGCGATACCGGGGCGTAGCATTTAGCACAGGCGGCTTCAATCCACAATATTGAAGTGCGGCGTTAAGCATAAGTGGTTATCGTTCATGCAGTGGTGATGCTGAAGGTGTACCCCCATGATATCCAGGTGTATCATTAAACACAGGCGATTGCTGCCGATACAATGGGGATGCTGACTCCGAAGATGCCTCTTGAAGAATTGGGCTGGGAATCGGTTTTGTGTTTTCAATCAATTCGTAGCAAGCTATGTTCCAACACCGCATCAGTATTCATTTTTCCAGCTTTTAGTGCTAAATATTTTTTGAAGTGAAACTTCTTTGCTGATGGGTAACAATTTTTTAGCGTTACGGAAGTAGTGTTACGAAAGTCGTGTTACGGAAGTCGGAAGTCGAGTGGCGGGAAAATTTAAACGGAGAAAAAACGGAGAAAACAATTTCTTACCCCGACGGGATTTGAACTCCGGTCTACCGCTTAGTAGTCCAACTCCTTAACCGCTTGGACAACCGACGATCTTAGAATGAACGCGAACATTTTGGTATATATCGCAAAGAATAAAATGCTGCAGCGATAGGATTTTTCGTTTAAGACGTTATTTTTTTTATGACAATTTCGCATTCATCATGAAAGAACCTCTCTCTCTCTCTCTCTCTGATTGAGTAGACGTGTCAAACTTCGCTCCGCAGAAAACACAGTTTTACTACGGGAAATATATTGTGAATAAGTAGGAAAGTGATAACAAGTGTATCTAATGAGGGAATGAGTCGGTGTGTCGGCAGTCTATTAGACTTGTGCTAAATTGAAACCGCTAGAGTGGCTTTTAATTTGGAATTCTGATCGGGCTAAGGTCAGCCATTAGAGTCAACACGTGGCTGCGAGTAACGCGCGACCCAGATGGCGAATAAATAAACACTGTTGGGACATGTGTCATATCAGTCGGTATTATCGACATTTCTGATATGGAGTATGCAGAGTATAAATGTTCTGCGTGTAAGAAGAAAATTAAAAACGCGGCTGTGCAGTGTAAAAAATGCAGAAGACTATTTTACCATCCAGGATGCGCTAGCAAGCATAAGGTGTACAATAGTGCTCAAGAGCTTATAAAGTGCGAGGGTCCATATGAGGAAATAAGGATTGGATCTGAAAAAGAAGAAGTGAAGAAAATAACTGCGGTAGGAAGTGATCGAGAGAGAAAGGGATCCATAGGTGCCTCGGGAAGTATGCATAGACCGGACACAACGGATATGAAGATTGATTGGTTGATGAGGATAGTGAAGGAAATGAAAGATGAAGTTGCATGTAAAAAAGAAATCAAATCAATGATCACAGAAATAGTTAGAAGTGAGCTGGAAGAAATCAAACGAGAACTAGAAGAGATGATAAAAAACATGCAAGATAGATTGGGAGAGACGACAGAGGTTAGACGAAAGAGTTACGCGAGCGCAACCAGGGATAAGGAGAAAGAGAGTGTGATAATAGTTAAGCCAAAGATGCAGCAAGAAAGTGAAACGACAAAAAAACTAGTAAAAGAGAAAGTTAATATTACAAATATGGCAGTGGGAATAACAAAACTTAGAAAGGAAAACAATGGAACTGTCATTTTGGGATGCGAGAGTAAAAGTGAGATGGAAAAATTGAAAGTCACAGTACAAAACGAACTGGGTAAAGATTATAATATAGTGGAACCAATAGGAGTGAAACCAAAAATAAAAGTTATAAATATTGGTGAAGAAGAAATGGAACTGGATGAGAAAAATTTAGTAAATATTATTACGAAACAAAATAAAATTGAAGAGGACAGGGGAGAGTTCCATATGCAGATTATCAAAAAGTTAACGAAAGGAAAATCTAGCAAAGGAGAGGGAAATGGTTCCATAATAATAGAGCTTGACGAGGGAACTCACGAGGTAGTAATGAGAAGAGAAAAAATAAACATAGGTTGGAGGAAATGTTGTGTATTCGACTACTATAGTGTCAAAAGATGCTTCAAATGTTGGGGATACTATCATTTAGCTAAAAATTGTACACGTCAGGAAACTTGCCATAAGTGTGCAGGTCAGCATAAAGCGAGTGAATGCAAGATGAAGAAGGAGAGGTGTGCAAACTGTATGCATAAAATAAAGACGTACAATTTGAGGATAAACGATGAGCATGATGCTCTAAGCAGGGACTGTCCAACATACCTGAGAGCATTGGAAGAGGAAAAGAAGAGAGCAGGCGCAAGAAATATAATATAGCAACCAAAGACGGAGATGGAATCAATCGTATGCATGAACGCCCAGAGTCTACTAGCACATAAGGATGAGATAATGCATCAGATCATGAAGAGAATGAATCCTGCCTTTGTAGCGTTATCAGAAACTAGAATAACACAAGACATCGAAGAATCTGAAGTGAACGTGCCAGGATACAGCATAGTTAGATGTGATGCTGAAAATCGAAATACAGGAGGAGTTATTATATACGTAAAAAACAATATTAAGTACTGGGTAGTCTTAGTAAAGAAGTTAATAGCGAATTGTTGGTGTATAGTGATAGAAGTACAGGATAAAATATTTAGAGGGGTAATAATTGTAATATACCACTCACCAAGTGCAGCGGATGGTGATTTTATAAGATTCTTAGAAGAAATAGTTGAATCAGTTATAATAAGAGGAGAATGTATATTGGTAGGCGACTTTAATATAGATATGAGGCTGGAATCATTCTACCCGAGAAAGTTACGAACGACAATGTTAAGCTTAGGGATGAAACAATTTGTCAACAAGCCAACAAGAATTACAAAAGATAGCCAAACAACCATTGACTTAGTTTTTGCCAATAATGAGATAACAGTCGATGTGCGTGATAAGCCTAAAATAAGGGATCACGCACTGTTAGAAATTAAAATGACGGTAAGTAGATCGGATAATACCTACAGAGTAGTTAGCGGTAGAGACTACAACAAATTTAACATTGTGCAATTTCCTTAAATTATTAGAAAGGAATGTAATACAGGGCCAGGACTTAACTGTGAATGAAAGAGCGGAAAAATTGATTGGCGTAATAGTTAATACACTGGAGAAAGTAGCTCCTAAGAAAACATTTAGAATACCAAACATATGGTATGGAAAAAAATGGTTCTCGAATGAAATATTAGTAGCAGCGTCGGAAAGGGATAATGCGTTTCGGAAAGCTGTGTCTACAGGCACGGAGCAAGACTGGTTAAAATATAAGGTTGAAAGAAATAAGGTAGTTAAACTTATTAAAGTTAGAAAGAAAGAATATAGTGAAAGTATGATAGATCAGAATAAAAATGATCCTGCGACTATGTGGAAAACCTTAAAAGAAATAATTAGAGAAGAATCAGTGGAGCAAAAAATTAATGTAGAAGACATAGACTTTGAAATGGAGAGTAGCATAGTGAGTAATTGCAATATAGCGGACGAGTTTAATATATTCTACATAGAAAGCATCAACAAGATAGTTAACTCGATAGAGGGAAGTAGGAGTAAATCGCCAAAAGAACTTATATATGCCATAGAATCAAAAGATACAATAGAAAGTTTTGAGATGATTGAGACAAAGCAGTTAGAGAAAATTGATGAATTATGAATCTAGCTAACAAAAAGGGAACGGATGAGGGAATATCAAGTGAACTATTGAAGTCAGTATTCTATGTGATAATGGACGGGTAACTGATGGACGGGTCAATGTCCTGATGGATGGAAAACATCTACGATTATTCCGATACCAAAAGTAAACAAACCTAAAAAAGCTAGTGAATCTATCTAGTGAAACCTATCAATATGCTTCCAATCTATGAAAAGGTGCTAGAACTTGTGGTTAAGAGCAAATTGAAATGTACTTAGAAAGAAACGACATAATCACAGAACACCAATCGGGATTCAGGAAACGACACTCGTGTGAAACAGCGCTTCAGATGATCATAGATGAATGGAAATTGGAAATTAGTGAGGGCAAAATGGTAGGTGTAATATTTATGGATTTGAAAAGGGCATTTGAAACAGTAAATCGAGAAAGGCTAGTTGGTAAATTAGAGCAATATGGAGTTGGTGGTACAGTTCTGAAATGGTTTAAATCATATCTGTGTAATAGGAGACAACAAGTACGTTGTAGTGATATAATGTCTAACCTGATGGAAAATGATTATGGAGTACCACAGGGCTCTGTATTAGGACCCTTATTATTTATTATTTACATAAATGATATAGTTAATAGTTGCCTGGAAGGAAGTATAAGAATGTTTGCTGATGATACCATATTATATATTACGGGAGAAAGCCGTGAGGTAATTGAGAGGAAAATGAATAGGATGTTTAACATAGCTGAAGAATGGATGAATAGGAATGGTCTAAAATTAAATGCAGACAAGACAAAATATATGGTTGTGAGAAGTGTAAGAAAAGAAATAAAAACGAATATTGCAGTAAAATGTATAGATGGATCGGCCATAGAACAAGTGGAAAGTGTAAAATATCTGGGTGTAATTATTGATAGTAAGCTAAGACTAGAGGCGCACTGTGATTATATGTTAAAAAAAATAGGTAAAAAAACAAGCTTCTTGAATAGGATAGGTAGCGATATATCGGCATTTAGTAGATGTACTATATATAAAGCAATCATTGCACCTCATTTTGAATACTGTGCGACGCTGCTGATTGGTATGGGTGAAACACAACTGAACAGATTGCAAGTAGCGCAGAATCGGGCCATGAGAGTTATTTTACAATGTAAGCGCGATACCAAAGTTGAATGTATGCGGAATGTACTGTGTTTTATGTCAATAAGGCAGAGGCTACATTACAATACGTGCATATTTATTTTTAAGGCATTAAGAGGCTTGTTACCTAAATGGTTAGCAAACAAGTTACAAATAGTAGGTGCTTCGAGTGAAAGACAAACGCGCCAGGCTAACAATATTACTATCCAATTCCGCCGAACTAGCAATGCAAAAAAAGTTTGTTCTGTGATGGGATAAAAATATATAATGAATTACCTTTAGACATTAAGAGTAGCAGGAGTATAGAACAATATAAGAGAAAACTTAAAGAATATATACTAGGTGTAAGTTAATATTAAGTTAGTAATACCATTACATGTATATAAATAGCTGAGAAAGCTAATAAAGGTCAATCAATCAATCAAATCCCTCTCTCTCTCCCTCTCTCTCTCCCTCTTTCTCCCTCTCTCTCTCCGTCTCTCTCTCTCCCTCTCTCTCTCCCTCTCTTTCCCTCTCTCTCTCCCTCTCTCTCTCCCTCCCTCTCTCGCTCTCTCTCTCTCTCTTCCTCTCTCTCTCTCTCTCTCTCTCTCTCCCTCTCTCTCTCCCTCTCT
>CM052253.1:167879-201112 GCA_028455795.1 Lasioglossum marginatum
AAAAAAAAAAAAAAAAAAAGGCTCATCCCTCCAGGTGGAAGACCTACGTAGCCAACCGAGTCGCAGACATCTAGCGCAGGGTTCCGGAAGCATAGTGGCAGCATGTGACAGGCATTGACAATCCTGCTGACTGTGCTTCACGGGGACTTTCACCGTCACAGCTGCTCAGTTGGAATCTGTGGTGGAAGGGGCCAGAGTTCCTGCGACAGGATGACAACTTCGCTCTACCAGGAACCGCTGACCTCGAGCACCTGCCCGAAGCAAGAGGATCCATCGTCGCTGCTGTCGCCATGGGAGAGAAGGCCGAGAAGGACAACGACGTACTGCAACGGTTCTCCTCCTACACTAGGCTGCTTCGCGTCACTGCATGGTGCCGGCGATGGCTCCGGAGACGCCATGTCACATCAACGACCACATCTCCCGACACCGACGCACTCCAAGACACGCAGCCTCCAGCCCTCAGCGTTGCAGACGTCGTGGAAGCCGAGAGAAGTTGGATCCGTCTGGTACAGTGGAGCGCCTACGCAGAAGAGATCAAACTATTGACCAACAGACAATGCGTGTCGACCAAGAGCAGCTTTGCATCGTTGCTCCCAACCTTAGACAGCAATGGTTTCATGCAAGTCGGAGGCAGACTGGGCAAGGCTCCTCTAAATCCAGATGAGGCGCATCCGATCATCCTGCCTCCAGAATCCCGGCTTACCCAGTTGCTTGTTTCTTTTGTCCATAGAACCACATTGCATGGAGGTGTCCAGGCCACCTTGGAGGCAGTTCGGCAACAGTTTTGGATTCCAAAGGGGCGCTCCGCTGTCAAGGCCACCATCAACAAGTGCGTAACCTGCTTGCGATGGCGGACGGATCCGGCAAACCAGGTGATGGGACAGCTGCCCACGCATCGTATCACGCCAGCTCGTCCCTTCCATTCCAGCATCACGCTGGTCCAATATGGTTGCGGACTACCTCAGGACGTGGACACAAGGCGTATAAGGTTTCCTCGCAGTCTTCATCTGCATGGTCACTAAAGCCGTGCACTTAGAGATCGTGTCCAACTACACGTCCGAGGCGTTTCTGGCTGCATTCCGCAGGTTCGTGTCCCGCCGTGGCATCTGTGCCCATCTCTACAGCGACTGGGACGAACTTCCTGGGAGCCGACCGGGAGCTGCGACGCCTCTTCACCGCCAGCAGCCAGGAGAACCGCAGCCTCAGGAGCCAGATGCATGATCTGCGAACGCAATGGCATTTTAATCCACCTGCAGCACCTCACTTTGGCGGATTATGGGATGCTGCGGTGAAATCCACCAAGCACCATCTCCGGCGGACCATAGGGGAGGCCCGACTAACATTCGAGGAGATGACCACACTTCTCACACAGGTGCAGGCCTGCCTTAATTCAAGGCCACTGGCCGCTCTCTCAGACGATCCAGCAGACTTGACGGCGTTGACACCAGGGTACTTCTGCATAGGTACGGCGCTGAATGCACTTCCCGAACTATCCCGACTATCGATACTGCTCGACACGGAAGGCAACCGGTTTACTCGTTGGCAACTACTGACGAGAATGCGCGATCAACTTTGGACAAGATGGCAGAAGGAATATCTGCAAGGACTTACCATGCGGTCTCGATGGCGTCATCCGAAGAAAGATCTGGCGCCTGGCCGCCTTTGTATCATCGCCGGAGAAAATGCACCTCCCTCGCAGTGGCCTCTCGCACGCGTGACGGAAACGTACCCCGGGGCCGACGGCAATGTTCGAGTCGCGAAACTGGTCACGGCAACCACCGAATTCCTCAGACCAGTTCACAAACTCATTATTCTTCCGATCGACGCGAAATAATCGATGGACGCGTCGATATCGTCGCCGCGCGCACACCTATCGCGCATCATATAACCGCGTAGTACGCGTCGCGACGTATCAATGTGCAGCGCCGGCGCAATCCATTCACTTCGTTCCGCGATACCATTCACAAAAGCAGCGAAGCCATTCATATCATCTTCTTCATCTCTTGTTTAGTTTCCGTTTCAATTATCACTGCACACGCGTTCACCTCATATTCACTGTATTGATTATTATCGACACAAAACTGTACAACCGTTTTAACATCGCTCGCGGAAAACATCGACCAGTCGAGGCGAGCGGTATGTTCAAGACTGGTGCGCTCGAGCGCCATGTTGCCTCAGCAGCATCGCGCGACCATATCACACAGCCGACGCGATCCCACCAGACCACATGTGCTTGGCGTATGCTGTCGAGGTTTACGCGGGCACCACCCCAAGCACGTGATTGGTTAAACTCATTCTCGATCCTTCTGGAATGTTCTCGAACGCCCAGCCGGAACCACCGGTGCGTGACGAACTTCCAGAAGGATCGAGATAATAAAAGAGAGAGAGAACCGTTTTCTTGCGCTCTCTATTCAAAGCAATCAGCTGCGAAACGTCAGGCAGTAATAGTCATTCTAAGCGATCGATATTCTCTTTATTTCATCTCTTTCATACATCTTTCTGTTACATTATTCTTTCATCGACAAACTCTTGTAATATCAGTGCAAATACAGTTTATTTATTGTAAATTCCGGATATTCACCCATTCACTTTTCTTCAGTCATTCCTTTCAAATTCATCAGTTACTCTCAATCATTCGTTCATTCCACTTTTCAAACCGTTCATCCAGCGATCCAGTCTCGCTCTTTCAATCATTCCATTCTTCAATTTCCATTTTTTGATCAATCAAGACCGTGTCCTTTACACCTCCCATCATACGTGCTAACAATAATACGATGAAGAGTGAAATATACTGCTCCTATAAGATTAATTTTGAGAAACCCAATAATATATGATCGCTACTTGGATTTTCTGTAAACCGTATTCTCCCACCTAAAACGTGGTATGAGTCTGAATATCATAAGCATCAACGTGATCAGAGTGGAATGTAGCATAACAGCCGTATCATACAGTAATGGCAAACCCGTACACATTATTCACGAATTTTCACCTAGGGTTCCTCCTGGATATAAGATCTCAGAAACTCCACCGCGAGTCATTTATCTTCCGATCGTTGTGCGAAGAATAGATGATTTAGAAATACATCTGGTGGACCAAAACAATCGTCTGATTGATTTTCGTGGAGAAGAAATCACTGTTCGGCTGCATGTAAGACGGCGGGACCCGCACATCTACGAATAAATGCTGTATTATGCTTGTATACGGACAAACCTCTAATCGCACCCGCTACAAAAAATACGTTCATCGACACAACTCGATCTCCTGAAGAAAAACCTGAGCTTGCAGAACATACGTTTTCTACAATCGTTGGGATTTGTTGTAAAGCAATAATGTCTGACATTTTGGCCATTGGCAATACGCCAACCTCTGATAATCGTATAACTAAGATAGAAGTGCACACATATAATCCCTATGCAAATACTACCCTCGGAAATAGTGATGAAATAAGGATACCGATACATCAGCAGGATCTGTATACGCTACCGTGCGAGAGTTTCTTGTACATTGAAGGAAAAGTCATTTTAGCAGAGGCTCCACCTCAAGGAACAAGCAGCAATGTTACTCTCGATACCAATTGCGCCGCTTTCATGTTTGATGAAATTCGATATGAACGGAGTTGAAATAGACCGCTGTAGAAATCCTGGAATAACGACCTCGTTAAAAACACATGTATCCATCTCTCCTGGAAAAAGTAAAGCATTGGCCACCACAGGCTGGTATCGTAAACTGGATGGCGCAGATTTCAATTTCTGAATACCATTCAATATGCTATTTGGCTTCGTTGAATTGTTCTAGTACTTTAAGACCTAAAATCGAATTATTCAGAGTTCAGTGGCGTATGCCGCACATAAGTCTGGAAGAAGTAACCAAATTGTCGTTACTACACATTCTCGAGAGAGGACAAATGATACCTATGAGTTTTTGTTCTTGGGATCTATACGAATATCCGCATTTACAAATAACTACGAAGCATACGTGGGCGATAAAGACTGTAACACAATTGGAGATACCTCGCTTCATCATATTCGCATTGCAGAATGATAGGAAGAATCAATTGCATAAGACTGCTAACCAATCGATGATTGTAAACTGTCAAACATACGGTTGTACCTAAGTTCTGAATCGTACCCATACAACGACCTAAACTTGGACTTTGAAAAGAATAAATATGCGACACTTTACGACATGTACGCAAAATTTCAAAACTCATATTATGGTAATCGATCCAGTGAGCCGCTATTGGATGAATTAGAGTTCTTATCACGGGGCCCATTTGTGGTCATAGATTGCTCTCATCAAAACGAGTCTGTTAAAAGTGCGATCATTGATGTGTGCATAGATTTAGAGTGCAGAGATAATGTGCCTGCGAACATAGTTGCTTACTGCTTAATCATACATGATCGTATAGTCGAGTACAGCCCCTTGACCAACGTCGTGCGCAGAATACTTTAACAAGCGGTGGGTGCATGATGACCCATGTAACGTTCTACAAGACGGGGTCAAACGATTTCATTGTAAAAGAAGCAGCCATTTTACGAGATGGAAATAAACTATTGCACTGGATATTCGAGCCGCCATTCGAATTCCATCGATTGACTGCTGCAGAAGCACGTCAGGTTCGATGGTTAACGCACAACATCATACAAAACAACTGGAAGTTGTTTGAAACTGGTTCTGGAAAATACGCAGCAGGTCATTGTCAGGGGATTGGAAAAGACAAAATGGTTATGGAAATTAACTGGAATAGAAGCTCTTGATGTGGATCTGGAGGATGTCCCAAGATTATCGTTGATGCCAAAGGGATTGCATAGATGTGCATTCCATACTGGTGTATGTGCCATGGAAAATGTATTTAAACTGTGTAAATTATAGACTGACAAGAACCATGTATTTTTTAATAAAGTGTATTATTTAACAAAAATTTTTTTACTAGACCTGCGCTTATTTCATCCCATATGTGCAACGTCTTAAACGAAAAAGCGTGCACGTGTTTTTGCATGCACGTGGAGAAAAAATATCAAGGTCAACCAAATAACGTCTTAAACGAATTAGTTCTGACACGCTCGGTATAATATTTTATTCCTGTCGCTCTAAAAATGCTGACGCTACAGTTTTTTGCATGCACGTGGAAAAAACATCAAGGTCAACCAAGTGTATTACTCAGCACACATCAGCATGTTAGAAAGAGTTAACGTGATGCTCCCCCACCACCACGACATGTTTTTGCTATGTTTGCACTTTCAAAAACTGGAGGGCGGGTAAGAGAGAGGCTATGGAACGCCATTGTTAGTCAGATCGGCAAAATGTCAACTATGTGGTCCGCAACCGTCAACTCTCGAACAGCGCGAGAGAATAATGAGCTCAATCCTCCGCAATCACACACACAGTAAGTACTCCAACAACCGCTAAAAACAAAATGCTGTTCATAAATGTTTCTTTGCAACAATTGAAAAAAAAATTTCCTTCCTAATTGTTTCTTTTCTTATCAGCGCTGATAATTCGGAACAGAGGATCGCGCGCGCAGTGCGTATATTGGGCAGGAGATATCCCTTGACGAATACATTCTATAAGTACCTTGACATTGGAGTTCGAATTGGTGCTTACTGCCACGTTGAGTTGGCTATAGGAGACAATCATGGCAATGAAATTCAATTCTCTATGGCTACGTGGAAAGATTTTCTACGGAAGAGAGAAGACATTCTGCGGAACATTGCCAACCCAGGGAATGCTGTGCATGTTGGTGATATAACTGTGGAATTCTGTCAGTTGAACGAATATGTAAAGCTTTCAAAATTATCAAATTCGACTAAGTGCATATAGATTGTCCAGAAAACGATAACAAGATTGTTTAATTTGGAGTATTGTATCGACCACATGTTCTCGTGGCTGAGAACCTATATTCTGTACAAACAAAATATTGTACGTTTATGCAAATAATATCTAATGTTACCGATGATTTTGCAAAAGCAATTGTGGAACATGAAGATTTTGAACGCAATTCATTAATAGACACCGAATTGTTAGCTTTAGGCTTAGATGTAATGCTAATAAAATAAAATCAAAACGAAGCAAAAACGAGCAAATCTCTAAAAGACTTTTTGTCTTAGTTTTCCGGTCCCCTACACGCTCCTGAAGTTTTGCCATTTAAATTCGGGACACCCTGTATACCAAAATGTCCGCTGTGTTTATAAGATCTTCGGTTGGCCAAGCGGCTAATGAGTTGGACTACCAAGCGTTAGACCGGGGTTCGAATCCTGTTGCGGTAAGAAAGTTTTTTCCTTCCGACGATCGAGAAGTTTTGACGTCACTTCCCGAGGAAGTAATGACTCCCCAAAAATTGGGGGTTAGGTTTGGCTCGGTTTCCTCCTCCCCGGTAGGATTGCTCGGTTTCTCCCTTCCGGGTTAGGATTGCTCGGTTTCTCCCTCCCGTGTTAGGTTTACCCCGAGGTCAATGACCCAGGTTGTCTAGAAACCCCATAGCCTTACTACTCCATGCCATTTTCCACCATTCCGAGATCTCCTAAAAACTCGGAGATCTCCAGCGGGGGTGTCAGTTGAGTGATTGTCCTTGTACCGGTCGACACCGAGCTAAATTCTGTTTAAATAAATGTATGTGTGTGATTATATTGGTGGTCACTGTCAATACCCCTTTCCCCGGTATATTCCTTCGACGGATTGACCAAAAATTACGTAACACTGGTACGACAGCGGCGGTGCCGCGGCGATTCTCGATCCGGCTAACATTACAACAAAATAATAACGCGAGGCGAACAGTCAGTCTGATCGGTCGGTGCGGTGGCGCGATTCCGAATGTCGTTACGCTCAAACGGACAGACCCGATCGAAGAGTAACGAAACGCTCGCGTTCTGGACGGACCAAGGAATATTGGAGCTCGTTCACGACTGTTTGTCCTGGAAAGGACTAGCGATGTTGAGAGTGCTTCCAGGCGAACTCCGCGAAATCGCGTTTCGTTATAACTTATATAGGCCGAAACGAGAGCACGGACCACGAAGAGTGCCGCTCGCGTCGCGGCTGGCTCTTCGCGGTTATTGGTGCGCTTATTGGTGCGGTTATTGGTTCGAGTCGATGCCTCGTCGCAAAGTTACTAATAGAAATAAAATAGTCTCAGTAGGTGACACTTCAAAAATTTATAATGAACAAAACGTGTTTATCGCAATCGCATTGAAAGAAAATGGTTTATATAAAATGAGAAGCTATATAGTGTGACGTTGCAAATTTTGCGACGTCACTTCTCCGTTAATTACGCTTGCGATTTAGCGAAAGAAGGGACCGGACCGACATCTAACGAGACACGAACAAAATCACAGGATTCGAGAGCGCTCCCTATTTCTCCCCGTATTTCTCAAATTTCAAATAATGACACCTGTCGCGCGTGCCGAGAACGGCAAGTTTACAGAGCCGTATCAAGGACACGGAAAAAGCACCCCGACCGTCCGTCCGGGATTTCTCGAGGAGAACGACGCAGCACTGGATCCGCCCGCAGAGAACAAATGGCCAATATTGCGAAGCCCCGTGCACGGGCAATCATCACTTGAAACGAGAGCACACGGGCCACCAATCCGGTGGCGCCGAAGGGACAGGAGCTCTTACGGAACACCACGTCGTCTCAATATTTCCCGACGCCGCCTCATTCCGCTGAAAGAACAGAGCTCCTGCGTGGGTGGTGCGATCGCATTCAAGGGAGGCCGAGCCTCCACCGGTCGACAAACGACCGGATTTTCGTTTCGCGCTATGGTCTGGGGCTCAAGGACCCTCATAGGAACGATCATGGTGGGTGAGACGTCGCGTGCGTCAGCACACTCTAACCAGGGAAATTCGTAGAGTGGGGGGAACCGAGATCGATCCGCCGAACGAGCGAGACTCGATGGATCACTGTCGCGCTGGCTTCCGAAACGTAGATTCGCATTGTGGTTACGACGCTGCCGAAAGAGAAATTCTCGTCGCGCACAAACCGTCGCCGATTTTCCCGAGCGAGGATAGAGCATCGAATCGCGCACCGAAGTACCGTGCGAGGTTGTGCGTGCATGAATTGAGGTTCCCGTGTGGGATTACGAAGTCCACGCGCCGTTCAACGCGTGACGATGGTTCCCGTAAGCGAGTCCACCCTGCTTATGAGGCCTCAGCGTAGCAAAGCGAAGCGGTAAGTCTCTCAATGATCCATTCGATATTGTCTTCGCGAGGTGGCTCGATTCGAACGCTTCTCGTTCCGTCCTCAATTTTTCGCGTGTGCCGAGGGCGCCTCGAACAGACAGCTCGTGTCCTTCCGTGGACATTTTGAGCATTAGAATCTTGAGAGAGTTTTCTCCGATTATCGCGTTTACGGAAGTTTCCTAGGAGGAGCCGTGTCCCGCGAAAGTAATCTCCGAACGTCTCGAATCTTGTGTCTCGCCGATTCTTGAAGCGCGTCCGTCGGAACTCGATCGCGTAACCGTTATCGTACGCGACGAATCGACTTGCGTGCGGAAGTCATCGCGGCGGTCCCGTACCACGCCGGTCATTTGCGTCTCGCACGATCGTGTCGTCCGGGATTCGTAGAATCGCGCCATTGTCCGACCGTATCGTCGCGAGGAAAATCTGTACGACAACCGCGCTGCGACCGAACATCCGTCGCCAAGCTGTATGAAGAGCGCGGGGTCTCGGATCGCGGCCACGTGGCCGCCCATTTTGTAACGCCTGACGCAATAAAACATCTTATAGAGCCCAAATTGTCGTTCTCTGATTGTGCCTGCGAGATCCGCCTTGTCGTGAAGGCTATCCTAGCGTCTCCGAACTGTCCGAACCTTCTGGCCCGTTTCGCGGCGTAATTTCCGATCTGCGTATTTCGACGGTTTGCCCCTCGTGCTCGGCTTCTCCGAGCTCGAGAATCGCATCGCGTTTCGCGTGACACCCTCAAGGTGCCTGGCGCCCGAACGAGTTTCCATCGGCGAAAGGGTGAACTGCCGAATTCCGTTGTCCCGGGCAGACCGCGTGTACTCGGCTAAACGCGGCCTGGTCTCAGCGCCCGCCGGGCCCGAAGTTGGCCGTTTTTCTTTAGTCATTCCGCTCGATAGAAAAATCCAACGTGACAATAGATAATAAAGAATGTAATGTAACTATAAGGAGCAATGAGAATATGACATTAAAAGAGAAGTATCATCGAATTCTAGGACAAGTTAACTTTAATTATTTAGATATTATGTGCAAAAATAAGCTAGTTGATGGCATACCGAATGACCTAGAGTCTGAATTCTTGAGATGTGGCACTTGTATAAAAAATAAGATGCACAATTTACCGTTTGAGAATAAAAGGACAAGAGCCGAAGATCTTTTGGATACAGTGCACACAGATTTGTAAGTATGCATATTTATTTCTTGTTCCTGTTACGGGTTACAAGAAGATCCCATTCCCTTTACAATTTACATTATCTTATTTTATGACGCTTACATTTATTTAAACTATGTATATATAATTTCTCTTTTTTTTCTTTCGCACTCTGTCTCTCTCTCTCTCTCTCTTTCTCTCTCTCTCATTCTTCATTTCACTCCCCTGTCTTCTCATCCCTCTCTCCTTCCTTCGTACTTTCCGTCCTGGGTTTCTTTTCTCTCTCTATCTAATATTTTCATCCACTCCTCTCCTCTCCCGTCCTCAGCTAGTATTTCTTTCACCTTCTCTTGCATCCCTACTTCCATTCCTTGTTCTCCTCTGCACTTTTCCAGTACATGCTCCCACGTCTCTTCTGCGTATCCACACCTTCTATCCAATCTTCGTATCTCCCCTCATTTCATTCCCTCGCCTGTACCGTTCTATTCTTCTCCATTTCTCTTCCTTCGTTCTTTGGCGGCTCTATAATGTGAGAGAGAGGAGGAAAAAGAAGGGGAGCGTTTCGTCCTAGACCCGCTCGTCGAGTCCTAGAGGACTCGTCGGTAAGGCTATTGGAAGGCGGTTTAGGACTGTATACATATAGGAATCGGTGACGGATCAGGTAGCAGCGGGAAAGGTCTTTGACTATCTATCTTGTGGCGAGTGTAGGAAGTTAGCCGCCACAGTTCCTTTTTCTAGGTATTGTGGCATACCCTTCACTCTTATCTCTTTGAACCATTTATTATATCTCGATTCCATCACCATTCTCCAATGCTCCTCTTTCTCTATCCCCTTCTATCTGCTTTCTATCTTTTCCCACTCCTCCTCTTTCCTTTCCTTATCTCCCTTCTCTAACTCTCCTCTATTCCCCTTCTCTTCTATATATTTCTTTCTTCCTTTTTCCCATTTGGATAATTTCTTTCCTCCTCTAGTTCTCTCTCCTATTTCTTTCAGAAATAGATATAGATAATAGCGACCGTATACCGGATCGCCTGTGAATCCCACCGCTCCCCTGGGGAGGAGCTGACGGCCGAGGAGGACGAGGAGTTTGGGGTGCGGAGACGCCAAGCCCGGGCGGACGTGTTCGAGCGATGGAGGCTAATGCTTTCATCCTCGACGCGTCCGACAGTCCGGGCCCTCCTGCCCATGTTTGATGCATGGTGCAGGAGACGGGTTGGTTTGATCTTCCGCCTCACGCAGGTGCTCACCGGACACGGTTGTTTCGTTGAGTACCTGCATAGGATGGGGCGGAAACCGGCGGCGCAGTGCCACCACTGCGGCGAGGAGGTGGACACGGCGCGACATACACTCGAGGAGTGTCCGGCTTGGGCCGGGCCGCGCAGTGTCCTTAGAGCCGTGTTGGAGGGGTGGGACCTCTCGCTCCCGATCTTGTTCGACCACTTGATCGGGGGCGAGAGGTCGTGGAAAGGGGTGGCCTCCTTCTGAGACCCGGGCTCCGCGAGGAGGAGGATGGCGCGGGGGCGTTCCCGGCGCCGTCATGCGGCGGAGAAGGAGGGCGGGGTATGGTGCGAGTAGCGGCGCGGGGGATGTCCCCCCGTGACGCGGCGGATCCCCCAGGTGGGGGGGGCGGTGACGGGGGGGAGGGCGCGGAGAGTGATCCCCTCCCTGCGCCAACTAATGCCCCTCCCCCTCCCGGGGGGCGGGTGTCCCTTTGGCGGTGCGGGGGGTTCGCCCCTCGCGCAGCCGCGTGCCCCCGTTGAGGGGGGCGGAGGATGTGGGGGCCGGGGAGTGAACTAACTCCGGCTCCCGGGGCGGAGTTAAACTTCCCCCGGGGTGGCCCGGCACCCGAGACGTTACATCTTTGTGGCGGGGTGTCGGCCACCCCCCGGATACGAGTTCTGGGGAAGGTGCGTGGGGGGTGGGGTGGGGAGGGTCGGGGCGTTCGGATGCGCCTCCGACGACCCTCTCTTGCCGGTGTTGGCACTTTGCTGCCCTGGCCGGGCGGGGGACCCAAGGGTCCCCTGCTCGAGCGGGGCAGGAAGGATCCGGGAGCTGTGGATGGACCGAGCTGGGGCTCGGGAAGCCCAATCCGAAGGCTCCAGGGATAGGGATACCGGGCGGGTCCTTCCGCCCGGGGTCCAGTTAGAGAGTAGGTATGGTGGGAGCTAACACCTCCCCTCGGGATGCATGTACAGCTAGGAGGTGATCCGTTGAGTTCTCGCGAGATCCGGGCACCTCCTAATACGCTTTCGCCTAGCGACCCCCTCCCTGAGGGAGTCCCACATAACCCCGGCTTCTCCCCAGGGGGCCGGGATATGCGTAACGCATTTTCACACAATTCGCTCACGCTTCCTAATCGATCTACGCGTTACAACAATTCCGACGCGACTCCTGAGGAAGACTTCCGATTTCCGAATCCCGGGAACTACTCTCACGAAACTCAAAGCGTCTGCGAGACGACGCGAGATCAACTTTTCGAGGACGAGACGCACTCGTTTCGTCCTCGCACCAAAACTACGAGCCAGCCGTGAAAACGAGAACAAGGAATCACTGGATCGACTTACCGTGACTGTTCTTTCGCCTATTGGTCCTACTCTGGTCAATTCCGTCGCCTCTGGACTCGTTCCTCCGGGAACTGGCCTTATTCGAGAACCACCCGCAACACGGAACGAACGACTAACGAGAATCGAGATCGCGAGAACAAAAAGGCAAGATCAAAAGGTGTCTCCTTTACGAGAACGCGACAGTGATTCCTCAATCTGCATTGACTGAACGCATCGATCCTAGTTCCCCCCACCCTGTTTGCACTGCCGAATTTCCTAATTGGCGCTCCTCGCTGGATCGTACGCTCGGGAAAGGTCCTCGGGCCCCGGACCTGTGTTATCACCAATATTGTCTTATACTTTGCTTCTTTCATACAAGCTTTCACGCCTCCCCGGCCGAGATCTGTTGTAAGCGGGATGAGACGACGGCCGGACCACCAAAAAGTCGTGATGTTCAGTGAGCGGATCTCCTGTCCCGCCTGTCGTCTCCGGGTTGCTGCGTCCGTGCATGTCAGCTGTATCCTATTTGTTTCCGATCCGGATCGATTTCTCTTCCTTGGCCATTTGTTTATCGTTGCGTCGATCTTTTAAGCGGGGCACCCTTTCGGCGCTAGTGCGACTCGGTGATGCCCCAGGCACGTCCCTGTAACGTTCTTTTCCGGAAGATTTTCCTTCAGGAGCGCTTTTAGGTCTGCGGATGGTTCTCGGGATCGCTAAAGGTCGGTCCGGTCCACACGTAATACGGTTGTTTGACCGTTTCCAAACACAGAAATGACGTCGCAAAACTTGCAACGTCACAATGTATAACTTTATTGTTTCCCCTTGGGGATTACAATCCTTTTACAAACTCTCCATTCCGCTTTACACCGCTCTTGCCCTATCCTTATTTCTATCTTACAAACTAACTTAGATCTAGCTTAACCTAAAGATAAAGAGAGAGAGAAATTGTATATACAAAATCCAGCTGTATACATTATTTACATTTCCTTAATCGTTAAACTCATCATCTTCCTTACCCTACCCTCCCTCCTTCCATGCCCGCGGACCTCCTTTTCCGTTGTCTCATCACTCATCCCAAACCTTCCTTTTATGCCTTCTCTCCATTTTTCCATCTTCTTCATCTACACTTCCCCTCCTCCCTCATCCTCCAACACTTCCCACATCCTCTCCTGCCTCACGCATACTTCCCATACATGCTCCCATGACTCTTTCCCCCATCCACACACTCTACACTTCCTCTCGTTCTCATGCATCCAGTATCTTTCCTCTCTCATCTCATTTCCCAATCTGAATCTGGCCACCCTCTGCCATCTGCTCTCCCCCTAATCCTTCTTTAAGTATCTCGGTATCCCCTTCCCCTTTACCATCCCATACCACTTATTAAACTTAGCGCTGGCGATTCTCTTAGATCTTTCCTCCTTCTGCATTTTCCTTTCCCTTTTTATTAACTCCTCACTCGCTCTCTCTTTTCCTCCAACATTTTTTCTGCCTGCTCTGCTATCCACCCCCTCCCTTCAAAGAATTCTCTTCTCTCCTTCTCCCAATCACTCCCTATTCCTCCCATCTTATATCTTCTCTTTATCTCTTCCCAACATATTCTCGCCAATTCTCCTCCTTTTCCCTCTCCCAGCTTTTTTTCATATCCTCACGCTCTTAGTCCCGCCCTCCCCATTATCATTTCTCTTTGTAATTCCTCCCTAATTATGTATCCCGGTGTACATCTTTCTACTCCCATCATCCATTTCAAGTACCTTTCGTGTAGTTTTGCCATCCCCTCTCTTTCCTTCCACCCCCAAATTTCTGTTCCATAGCTAATTACCGCCCATACCAACTTATCGAACAGCCATATTCCCCCCAGTCCTTCCCGAATCTCCTTTACCCTATCCCCCACATTTATCCCATTACCGCCGCCCCTTTCCTTATCCTATCCTCTACCTATGCCATTTGCCCACCGTTCCTCGTAATTATGTACCCTAGATATTTGTACTCCCTCATCTCCTCAATTACCTTACCCTTCCATCTCCAGCTCACCTTTTTCCACCTCCCCCCACCTCTTCTGCACCTCATCAACTTCGACTTTTCCGCGTTGAGTTGTAACTTTTTTCCGTCCAAGTATCTCTCCAACACCCCTATCATCCCCCTCATCCCCTCCTCTTCTCCTGCTAACATTGCAACATCGTCCGCATATGCTAGAGAATACACATTTCTTCCACCTAACCCCTCCCCATCCACCTTTCTCTAGCACATCGTCTAAGTCTGCCATTAACAAGGTAAATAAAAGCGAACTCAATGGACACCTCTGTCTTACCCCCCTTACCGTCCAAAAACTTTCCCCTTCCTCTTCCCCCACTCTCACCTTACTTTTAGTTTCTCTCAAAATCTCCTCACACCTCCCCACTAGCCCTTCCCTCACCCCCGTTTCCCTCAACGCCCTTACCAACACCTCCCTGTCCACTGAGTCAAATGCTGCTTTTAAGTCCACAAACAAGATTGTTAACCTCCTCCTCTGTCTCCCTATCTGCCTGTTCAACAGGTAATTTAGCACATAAATATTATCTATGCAGCCAAGCCCCTTTCTAAATCCTGTTTGGCTCGCAGGCAGCAATTCCTTCTCCTCCACTTCCTCCCTCAGTCTTTCCGCCAACACCGCTGCGTATATTTTATACCGTATAATATTACCCTCCAAACCTTATTATACACTCTCCAAATCCACCACTCCACCTCACTCCCTCCATGTTTCCATACCTCGTTCGGTATCCCGTCCCCTCCCGCCGCTTTCCTCTCCTTTAACCCCTTTATTTCTCTGCTTATCTCCGTCTTTTCTAATTCCCCCTCCCCATCGTTCCCCCTTCTACATACTCCTCCCATTCTCACCCTCCATTCTACTCCTCTTAGTAGTTTTTTAAAGTCTATTTTAAATCTTCCATCTTCATTCCCTCTTCTACCGTTGTTCCCCTTCTCCTTTTCATGTTTACCACCTAACTCTCCGTTTTGATACCCTCCACCTCCCTTTCCCATTTTTCCCTCTCCCTTCTCTTTTTCTCCTCACACATTACCTCGTAATCCCTCTTCTTTTCTTTATATTCCCTGCCCTCTCCTCCCCACCTCCTCCATCTCCTCATTTCCTCCCTCAACTTCTTTTTTTCCTCTCTACACTCCTCATCCCACTATCCTCTCCTCTTTCCTTTTTCTTTTTTCCCCATCTCCCCCATCACCTCCATTATTTTTTCTTTCAGCCCTTTCCAATCACCCTCCACCTCCTCCTCTCCATGCATTCTCATCCCCAACCTTTCTCTAAATTCCTTCACCTCTTCCTCTGTCCAGCATCCCCCAACCTTCCCCTTCCCTCCTCATCCTCCTCTCCCACTTCCCCCTTCCCTTCCCGTCATCGCATTAAAGTCCCCCCTTATAATCACTCTTTCTCCTTTTTCTCTCCCCTCCATCCATTCGCTCAGCTGCTCCAACTTCTTTTCCATATCTCTGTTCACATATACCCCTATCACCTTCCACCATCCCTCTTCTATCCTCACCTTTACCATCATCAATCCGTCTCTCACTCTATTTTCTCCTCTTTCTATCACTATCTCTTTCCTCACCCCCATTAACATACCCCCTCTTGCCCTCCCCCTTTTTTCTACTCTCTTCGTCCACTGTGCTCCCCATATATATCCTCTTGGCAACCGTTTCCTTATCTGCTTCCATCCCTTCTCCTCTACCCACGTTTCCACTAACATAATTATATCTCATTCCTCCAAACCTTTCCAAAACTCTCCATCCTTATTCCTCATCCCCGCCACGTTCCAAAACACTAACTTGTATCCTCCCCTTGCGTTCCTCCCTTTCCCCTCCCCTCTCTCCCTCCGCCCACCATTTCCCTCTTTCTCGTTTCCCTGTTCCTCAAACCAATCTTCCTCTATTTCATCCCATCTCTTCACCCTTTCATTCACCCACATTTTCATATACTCCACCTGTACATTCTTTCTTTTCCCTCTCTCTTTCTCCGCTTCCCTTTCTATTTTCCATCTTACCCTCCTTTCTTCCTCCGTTAGGTCGTCATCTAACCTTTCTTTCCTTCCTTTTAAATTTCTCCTCTTTTCCATTACTTTCCTTTTCTGTTCCCTATCGGATCCCCACCGGATCGCCGTTTCTAGATGCGACTCTGGTCGCGCAGACCAAAGCCTGCCGATGGTCTCGCAAAAACAAATCTGTCAGCGTTGTTAAACGCGGGGGACCTTCAGAGATGAAACAATTATATCAATGTCGATGGCTGGGGAGGTAACCGACACTTCCTTAGTGACCTATCCCTCCTTCCCTATCTTTCTTCCCCTCTTCCACCTCCCCCCTCACCATTTCTTCTATCCTCCCCTCTACCTTCCCTACCCTTCTTTCGATTTTCTCCAACCATTTCTTTATCTTTTCCCTGTTTAGCTTTTCCTCCCTCCTCCCCTTCCTCCACTTCTCCCTTTCCTCCCTTCACTCCTCTATCAACCTTTTCCCTTCCTTCCTCTCACCCTTCATCTCTTCCTTCATCCTCTGCACTTCCTCTATTAACCCTTTAATCATTTTCTCCATTCTTTTAATAACTCCTCCCTCCTCCTTCTTATCCTCCTTCGGAGACCTTTTTGTTGTCACTTTTTTTAAAGATTGTACTTACCTCCTTCCTCCTCCCTCTACCTCCTCTATTCTCCTTTTCTTCCCCAAACTCTCCAAACTTTCCGCACTAAACCAACGCTCTATTTTATCTTCCTTCCGAATCTTCCCCAATCTTCCTTTCCCTGCCTTCCCATTTTCCCTCCCCACCCCCTTGTCATCCTCCCCTTTCTCATTCATTCTCATCTGCACCTCTTACTTTCTACCAACTTATTCCTATTCAAAGGGTATAGCCGGATAAGCATGGGCCAGCGGCCCCCGCTCCGATTTTCCTGATTCCTGTCTTAAAACATCGTTTTATGTCTAAAAGAACATTGTGTAAAATTTCAAATGTCTACCCCCACCGATAGGGGTGATATTGGGATAAATTCCCCCGCATTTAAATGCAATTTGCTCTAAAACGAGAAAAGATATATTTAAGATTTTTTTCAGAATTTTTTGCTAATTATTTATGGTTGAAAATAATTAATTAATTTTTTGGGAATTTTTTTAAATATCTTCCCCTGGGTTGACAACTACCAAAAAATTCTAAAATATTGCTATGATGTTAACTTATTTTGTATAAAAATCTCAGAAGTGTCCGTTTGGTGGAACACTGTCAAAAAAAATAAAGTATGCCGGCGAATGCTTGGTTTGATCAGTAACGGCGCAGCGACCGAGTCCCCTCTCGGTGGCTAGTGATGGAAGCGAACGGTAAGTCAGTACGGAAAAGCTGATACATGTAAAAATGCGACTAAATCTTCTAATATATGATTACAGTTGGAAGTCTAAACAATTATATTTTAGGAAATAGCTTACATTGAAGAAGAAAAATACGTGTAAAGCTAGTTTGTTGCTGTCAAGTGACTGAAAGGAGAAGCTTCTCACAAGTATGTTGTATAGTCACGGTGTTAGAGGTTCTACTCGATGCTCCGGAGGGCTCGAGATCGAATCCTCCTCAACTCAACTTTCTCTTCTCGTTTTTTTCTTTTTTTTATATGTATTTATAAACTAAACGATTTTTATTGTTTGCACTTCAATATTCTACAAAACAAACATTTATTAATTTGTAATTATCATATAGATTAAAATGTTTTACATGTTTCTAATTTTGCGGAAATATAAATCTAGTTTTTATTATTCGGAAAATCTCTTCCAAATAACGTTGGTTTCCTCCAGACCTTACGCACGTGGGGTTCTTCGCAGACGACCGCTACCCTCTCGTCGAAGGTCCTCCGGTCCTCCACGATTTATGGTACCCGCATGCCGCTATTGAGACGTGACTAACGAAAGCTAAAATGCTGCCAGACTCTGAAACTAAACAGTTCTCTCAAAAATAGCTTTGTCTAGTCATGCACACCATAAATCGTGTCCAACCTTTTTTTATGCTTAGTTACTTTCAAGGACTTCGAGTTTCCTCGACTGGTCCCTACAGGCGGGCTGCTATGTATAATTGGTTTTGGAGAGGAAAATGTGGAAGGGAGTAGGAATGGTGTGCTGTGGAAAGAATGACGTGGAAGAGAAAAGGTCTAAAGGTTGTTTGGTACTAGTGACTCAGATGTTTTGGCTGACGTGTCTACGGCTTAGTAATCGTGATGCGTTGGCGTTTACATAAATTATCGGATATACAAAACACTACGATCACTGCTCAGAGCTTACTAGCAGGCACGGCACCCTAATTTCAAAGTTCTTCTGCCTTGCTAAAGTGGTTTTCAGCTCATATTTTGCAAACCAAAGCCAGTTTACAAAAAATTCTTGCAATAGAAATAGTTTTACTTATTAATTTATTTTACTTAATAGTTGACAAAAGTACTTTGTAATGCAAAGTACAATTTGATTTTGTTTATTGTTCAATGCTAATGTGGCTAAACTGTCACTTTAGGCTTCCTAAAGTCTTGTTTCAGTACAGGTAGAAATAAAATGTAATACATGGAAATGTTTAAATATCTCTGTTATTTATGATTATACGAAAAAATGTCACAGGAGAAAATTGCACTGTTCAATACGATAAATATAATGGCAAAATAAAAAAATTTTTTGGAAATCATATTTTCGAAATTTCAAGGTCATCGTTATTTTGATTTAAAGGAGGTCATATAATTTTTCCATATTCCTATTCAGAAAAAAAGACAAATCCAACGATGTGCCATAATTGAGATGAATTTCAAAATTTTCAATTTAAATGCGGCGCGTGATCCTTTTATCCTATTGATCTCAAACTTTGCACAAATTTTTTTCTGAACTAAAGGAACAATTCTGGAGGGTCGCTTGCATTGTATCTCGATAAAAATTTTTCTCCAAGTATAACCAAGGAGCACCCTAATATACACATCTTTTTTGTTGTTGTATGTTATAGCAAACATTATTGTGCATTCATCCATGTTTAACAGCACTACCTTGAAATGACCGTGAAGGCGAAAAAATCAGTTTCAGTTTGAAGAATACAAAAGTAATAAAACGAAAAGAGTAGTATCACCTTTTTTTATTAGTTGCTCAAAATGCTAACCGTCTAAAAAAGACGGAAGTATCTAAAAAAAAATTTTAAATCTACTGTTTATAACGAAAATCCCACGACGCCACGAGAAGTGAATGACCGAATGGCATTTCTTATGGCATTTCCGTTTATGGCATTAAACATTTTTTTAGACTTCTCGTGTACAGATGTGTCTTGCTGCGGACGGTCAGCATTTTGAGCAACCAATAAAATAAGGTGATACTACCCTTTTGATTTCATTACTTTTGTATTCTTCAAATTGAAACTGATTTTTTTGCCTTCAAGGTCACTTCAAGGTCGTGCTATTAAACATCGATGAATGCACAATAATGTTTGCTATAACATACAACAACAAAAAATGTGTGTATGTACGTAGAAAACACGACTTGAAAAAACAATTAAAAAATTACAATTTATAGAAAATGATTCTTCCACCTGATTCGTCTTTTGAAATCATTTATATTACGTCAGAAACATTTCTTGTATTTTCAGAGATAGAGGAGATATTTAGGTGTCCTGTTTTAAACGAAACACGTGTCTATTATCTTGTCCGAACCATCTCACATATATCAACAAATATATGAATGTAAATAATAATATCTATAAATAATGTACAAATTATGTTTTAAATAAATAAAATATATAAATATATAATTAAATTAAATATATGTCGGGACGTGACGGCAGCGACGTAACCCGTTGGCAATAACGCGTAACGCTTGTCTATTGTACAAGACAATTATTTTGTCTTTTGGAATTACACGTCTGCGTAGGATTAAGTTTAGTTCTAAAATAACAATTTAGACATCTAGTTTACGCGTTTACCGTCAAACAGCTGAGAGCCAGATGCTGGAACGTACCTTTGTAACTACCCAGCGAAAGAGCAATAAAATGTTTCCTATTTACCTGCATTCCTCTCCGTGCCGGCGCAAGAAGAGATGCGAACTAGGGTCCCGTAAAAGAAATGGACTGGGACCTTGTTGAACGTGACCACGAGCGGCAGAACGGTTTCGGCTACGCTACAGTGCAGAGCGTTTGAGTTTTTGGGAAGCTATCGTCGTGGGCAGAAACGGACAGAGAGATTGTGTAAGAGGTTCTGCCAGGTTCGTGGGCTCGTTGACGTGTCTCGCCTTTGCGTTACGGGATCGCGGACTAGGGTGGTCGGCAGCGGTCATTGTTTCCTTGTTCTTTGATTTACGTGGGAAAAATGAGTGAATCGGCGAAGAACGTCTCCGGTCAAACTCCGACGGGCTCAATGGAGAATCTTTCCGATCGGTCTCCGACATATATAATTCACATTACGTGTGCACATGATCACGATTTCCTATTCCCTATAATTGCTAATCCGTTTAATTTTGTAAACCGCGTATATGAAACTCGCAGTCAAGAAAGTAGGGAGTGCGTAGTGGAGTGGGAGTTTACGGGCTCGCTGCGCCGTCTCGTGATCGTTCAAGCTGCGCGAAACGTGTTTATTCTATCCCGACGGCAAGTATAGTGGAGTAATGTCCACATAAACGCAACAAAACCGTACCAAATAAATGCGACAAAAATATCCCCTCCACCTAGTAATCTGATCTCGGCTCGGGTATATCGGTGTGAATCACTACTAATGCGATACGGAGAGTTGCAGTCGTCGGCACAGTTCAAAGGTCCGTGCGTCATCACAATGTAATAGCAAACTATAATCTGTTTTATTATTACTTATTTTTTATAAAACTTTCACATGGTGAATTTGTGGCATTCTTCCGATTAAAAAAAGACCAACCACGATATAATTTCAACTGTATTTAGTGGTTTAATTGACAGTGAACTTTTCGGGCGCAAGGAAGGACAGCGTGTGGGAAAGAAAGAGACGCGGAGAGTCGCAGACGCTTCGGCCTCGCGCGGTCTCTTTTTACACGCGCTGTCCTTCTCTACGTTCGGCTCGATCTTTGAAGCTCAAAAAATAGCTACCCGTCTGAGATAAATGCGACCGAATCCCCCTGAAGCTGTTGCGTTTATGTGGACATTACTGTATTAAAATAATAAATTACATCATTTTAACGTAAAATTTCAATGCAAATATAATTTTTTCCAGCTTTTCGGTGGAAGCACTCCATCATCACGATTTTTCAAAAGTTTCGGATAATTTATTTAATAGTTTACTTAATAGTTTTTTCCGGTTTGACGGCCAAATACCCCACTGTGCGATGCTAGCTACAGCAAGCGCGTCTGTTTTTCATTCTTGGTTGAGAGTTCGAGAAAAAGAGATAAATAAGTAAAATAAAAAAAAATAATAAACTACATTTTGCAAAACTTTCTAGTAACGGACAAACTTTGCGTGTATTATTTTATAATTTGGGAAAGGTGAAATTGGATCTTCGATCAAGTGCCGCAATAGTTATAAAAGAAGTGGAAATTTTTTGGGAAAAAGCACGTATTCCGACAAAAAAACGTACAACAGTATTACGAAATTAATAACGTTATACGAAACTTGGCGAAAGTTGCAACGGACTCAAAAACGCCGATCTGAAATACAAGTGAAAAGAGAAAAGGAATTTGTTGACTCGCTAGACGATCTTTTTGATATCGCTCATAGCGATGCGTTAAGTATCATCAAAATTGAGGAAAACAAGCTTTTTCTCTTAAATCAAAGAAAAAAAGGGAGACCAGTAGGATTTATCGGTTTTTAAAAACCGATTTTGCAAAAAAAATTATGCAATTCGAAAACCGGGTTTTTCAGCAAAAAACCGGTTTTAAATTTATACATAACACTTATATATTAATCCGCTATAATGATTTTAATGTAAGCAAAAAGTACACAGCAAGTTTTATATACCGGAGAAAGGTCTGGCAACATTGTTGCCTGAGTGGAGTGCGACTGCACGAGAACATGTGATATGCTGACTATTTAGACATTTATGTGCACTGTGCACTGTCCGATCGGTGCGTGCGGTGGGCCCAGTAGGTCAGTCTTTATCATACTGCAGGAGTGTGTAATTGACTTGTTTTTTTCGGTGTCTATGTAAACAAATGTGTGTACAGTAAACGCCCCTTTACTGTCCGGGTTTGTGGGCACGATCACTGGTCAGTGCCTACCCACTCCACTACCTACCAATGCTTCGGTCACGCGATCCGTATTTCATTCTGTCCTTCTCTATGTTCGGCTCTCTATTGAAGTCTCGCTCGGCGCGGTAGACGCAATCATAAATCAAAAATAGTGTCCGAGTACTATCACTGTCCGTGCAAAACACGGCTGTTGGACAGTAAAGGGGCGTTTACTGTATAGATTATTTAGATGAAATTCAGAACCAATATCCATGTTTATTATTTTGTGGCACGGACTAAGTGTTTATTCATCTGATATTATTGTAATTTTTATACTGTTAAAAATATCGATTTTTAAGTATTTTCATTAATTTATTTTTTTAGTCTAAATGTCAGATGTTTGGAATTATTTCAAAAAGGTTGAAGAAGATAAGGCGCGTAGTAATTACTGTAATAAAATGTTAACTTGCACAGGATCGTTCGCGAGCAGCCTCCACAATCATTTAAAAACAGTCCACGAAAAAATATCGGATAAAAAATCATCTGATGCCGACCCGAGTTTACAAAAACAACCCAGCATCTTTAATTTCTTGAAAAGGAGTAGTTTAGAAGAAATTGTATCAAGACTTGTTGCCTTGGATGGATTATCCATTAATTGAATTTCAAAAAGCTTGTTCATACGAGAGTCATTACAACAACGAGGCTATTCCTTACCACAAAACAACTCGAGTAATGAATCTCATTTATTCATTTTATGAAACTATCAAAAATTAAACTATAAATGAATTAGATTGTATGAAGAATGATGGGAAAAAATTTTATAACTCTAGATGAATGGACTAGCAACAGAAATCGCAGATATTTGAATATCAACATACACCATCTTGGAAACGATTTTAATTTAGGATTAACTCCGATTGCAAGTACTTGTGATGCTAAGACAACGTTAAAACTGGTTTCCGAGAAGCTAAAAATTTTTCATTTGGATCTAGCAACTCATATAGTTGCATCAACAAATGATGGTGCTGCGAACAAGTTTGGCCAAATATCATCACTAATTAATCAACTGTGCTATTCACATGCCATACACTTAACAGTTACTGACATATTATATAAAAATAAAAATCCTGTTGAAACAGATGTAAATGCTACAAGTGAGGACTCTAAAAATAACGAGTCTGAGGATGACTATGAGAAGTTAGATCCTGTTAACATGGATGATTATAGATTACTAGAGGTATGCGGGACCGGGACGAGACGGGGACGGGATCTTCGGGACGAGATCTTGAACCGCTCGGGTATTCCCGAAAATGTTTCGGTATTCCCGAAAATGTTCGGGTTTCCCGAAAAATGTTCGGGATTTCTTAAAATGCTGGGATTCGAAAAGGTGTCTTGTCTTTTTTAATATGACCATAGTGTTAGATTTATCTAAATAAAACATCAAGTTTTATTTAACTTGATAACTTATAACTAGACAGCAAATGTTTATGCAAATGCATATTTTTTATAGAAAGTAATTGTAGTTCCTTTCACGAGGTTACACTCGTAACCGTGGCTTACACTCTTGTACCTGTGTGTGTGTGTTCTCTTGATCTCACTCTCTTATAAGACGTCCTCATGTCTTCATCATATCATATGGTCTATACATACATATAAAGTAGTTTAGCTTGTTCATTCTATAATAAAAGCGTTTTGTGTAAAGTACAATGGCGCTTGTAATAAATAACCATTAACATTATATTTACTGTTTTTGCGATAGTAACTGTACGCGTGACTTCTCTTTATACGATATTTCGAAAAACGAAATTATATAGAAGACTCTTGTAGCATAGATAAAGACTAAAAAACAATATTAAAATATTCCGTACAGTATCAGAAATCTCGAAAAAATTCACGGGAAACCCGAACATCCTCGGGAATCCCGAATACTCTCGGGAAACCCGAACACGTCCGGGAATCCCGAAAAAATTCACGGGAAACCCGAACACCCCAGGAATCCCAAATATTTTCGGGAAAACCCGAACATACACAGGATCCCGTCCCGACATGATACGAGGCTTCCCATCCCGTTCCCGGCATCGGGATTCGGGAATTCCCGGGTTCCCGCACACCTCTATAGATTACCTATTCCTGTATTATTAGATAATTACAGGAAACTTATTTCTCAAATAAGAAAAATTTGCAAATATTTTAGAAAATCCATTCTCAGAAATAGCATTCTTCAGAATTATGTGAAACAGAAATACGGAAAAGAATTAAATCTGATTCTTGACTGTCAAACGAGATGGAATAGTTTAGAGGCTATGTTAGAAAGATTTGTACATTTAAAAGAATGTGTTGTTTTAACTCTGAATGACCTTAATGCTTCTCACATGTGGGATGAAGATGAAGAAGAATATTGCAAAATTTTAGAGCTTTTTAAAGTTTTAGACCAATAAGATTAGCAGCCTTAGGCAGACAAGACGCGAATTTATTAACAAGTGAAGACATATTTGAATTTTTGTTGGGAGAATTAAAAAATTTGAAAACTGAAATTAGTTGCAAGTTATTACACGCTATTTATAGCGTGTCTTTAGACACGAATTGAAGAAAGAAGAGACACGGGATTAGTAACACTTCTCCTCTATTTACAAAATTTACAGACCGTTTGGACAAAATCTTCTAGTAAGTTCCTTCCATTAGCTACAAAAACTAACATTATTAAGTTATCTGGACAGATATTATCAAGATTATATAACCTGTGTCCCATCGGGCAACCGATTCAATCGGCTTCGGCGGTCGGCCATCAACGGTGGCAGGGGAACGGGCGGTGTCAGTGCTAGGTCGGGCAGCGGCGGCAGTGGTTACGGCGGGCTGATGGTCCTGGGCCGTGGTTGTGCCCCGGAGGGCTGGACGCGCCGGTTGATAGCGGCGGCGGCTGGCGGTCTTGCTCCCGCCATTCGGCGCCCCGGTATGTCCAGTGGCGGCAGGGGTGACGGTATGTCGCTCGGTGGCGGACGCCTCCTCCCCATAGTGCCGGTCGGTAATGGTCCCGGGGACGGCTGGTCGGTCCTTGAGGGCCGAGAGCGAGTGGTGCCCACCCTGACGGCGGGCTTGGTGGCCCGGCGTGAGCGTAGGCCCGGTATCTTGAGGGGCGGATCGATAACTTGGATTCGTCGGATCCGTGTTCCGGCTGCTGCCACGGCGATCGTCGGCTGCTGCCGACTGGTGGCTGGTGGCTCCCTGAGGGTGGTGGGGGTGAATCCGCACTTCGAAGGACGAGCGGGCGGTATGATGTTTTGCGGCCGCGTTGGTCAACGGGGCCCTGGTGGCTGGAGATCGGGGACGTAGTCGCCGTGGCGACGGTACTCCTCCTCCAGCTGCTGCAGGAAGCTGTTCCTTTCATCGTCGCTGCTTGGTCGCATTTTGCCGACTGATATCCGGAGCTCCGGTGCTCTGTTGTTTTATAGTGTTCCCCGAGTTGGATTCTTTTCCGACAAATTGTTGTCCGTTGTCGGTCACGAGCATCCGGGGGCAACCGTGCCGCATTACAAGTTGTTCTCTAATCGCGTTGACAATGGCGGGTCCCGTGACTCTTCGCAGCGGTCGGAGTTTTACCCATTTTGTGCATCGATCCTGCATTACTAGCAGGGTGATGTTCCCGGCGCTGGAACGGGGCAGGGGGCCGACGAGGTCGACGGAGACCATCTCCTATGGTTACTGCACGGGGGTGGCATGCATTAAGCCGGCCGGAGCTTGCTGCGCGGACTTGTGTTTTTGGCAGCTTTCGCACGTCCATAAGTGCCGGGCGCCTTCTCGGAGCATGCCGGGTCAATAATAATGTTGACAAAGGCGCGCCGAGGTGGCCGGTCGTTGAGTCGTCTCGTGTAGTACCCTGGGTCGGGACGTTGCCACGCACAATTTCGGTATTCCGGGTTCTCTTCTGGCCGGTGGCGGACTTCTTCTATCATTCGCTAGTACCACGGGCAGCGACGAGTCTGTTGTACGCCGCACGCTGGAAGCGGCTGGCGTGAGAATGGCGACGGTATTTTTCGGGCCGCGCCGATACCTGATTTCAAAATCCCACTGGCCGAGTTCCATTGTCCACCGGGCAAGGCGGCCTGAAGGATTGTCGATTTTCTCGAGCCATTTGAGGGATTGGTGGACGGTCAGGATGATGAAACGGTATCCCTCCAAGTAATGCCGCATTTTCCATATCCCCCATCGTATCGCCAAGCATTCCAGCTCGGTTGCCGAGTAATTACGCTCGGCTGGGCTCAAGGTCCTGCTGGCGTATGCAATTACGCGTTCTCCGTCGTCCCTGAACTGGGTCAGCACAGCACCGAGGCCATCCTAACTTGCATCGGTATGGAGCGTAAACGGCTGGCTCCAATCGGGAACGGCTAGAACCGGTGCCTCTGAGAGCCGTGTTTGGAGATTCTCGAACGCTATTTGCTGCGGTTCTCCCCATTCCCACCGCGAGGTTTTCTTCAGGAGGGTGGCGGCGGTTTGGCTGACAGCGATTTGGATGAGAAAAGCCCGAAAAACGACGAAGTTCCTTGACGGTGGTTGGAGGCGCCAGCTGGGTGACCGCTGCGACCTTGTCGGGGTAAGTGTGCAGTCCCTCCTGGTCGACGACATGGCCCAGATATTTTAATTGCGGCCACGCGAAATGACACTTCTCCCAGTTCGGCCGCAGATTCGCTGCTCGGAGCCGCTGGAAGATGTCGGACAGGGTACGTTCGTGTTCGCCGAACATGGAACTAACGACAACGATATCGTCAAGATAGGCAAAAGCGTGGGAGGCCATGTCTGACGTGATCACGCGGTCCAATAGCCGCTGGAACGTGGACGGAGCGGAATGTAGGCCGAACGGCATGACGACGAATTCCATTAGGCCTTTCCCTGGTACGGTAAAAGTGGTCAGGGGTCGGTTAGCAGGTGTAAGCGGGACCTGCCGTTCTTCAAGTCGATCGTAGATAGATATTTGGCTCCTCGCAACTTATCCAGAGTGGCGTTAATCTGTGGTAGGGGATATGCGTCCTTCCGGGTGACCCGGTTCAGGCGGCGAAAGTCCACAGAGAAACGGTATTTGCCATCCTTCTTTCGTGCGAGTATGATCGGTGAACTCCAGGAGCTCCGCGACGAGCGGATCACGCCTTCGGCGAGCATCTAGTCGACCTCCTCGTTGGTCACCTGCTGCATCGCCGGGTTCCGAGGTCGATATCGCTGTTTGATCGGCGTGAGATCGTCCAGCCTGATTTTGTGCTCGGCGAGTGACGTGATGCCGCGAACGTTTTCGAATGCTGCTCCCGTTTTATATTTGCCGATGGTGACCGTGACATGGAGGCGGGTGTCGGAGTCTTCTTTGGCCGGGCGACTCTCTATACGGGCCCGACCGGCGGCGCATTTCCCTGGTGGCAGCGGCAATTCCGGGTAAGGACCTGGTAAGAGCAGGTAAGAGCAGAAGCGGATTGCTCGGTTCCGGCAGTCGAACCGGGAGTGACCGGGTTCCCTGCATCGCCAGCAGTGTGTGGAACGTTTATATGTATTGGTGACGGCGGAGGTGAATCGCCGCGGCGGTTCGCGCGTTGCTACCTGCTTCCGGGTGGGGGGTAGTGTGCGGTTTGGTGGCATTTCTGCCCGCATCTCCTTCATGGTCTCCTCGGTACTCTCGACTGCTTGAGTGAGTCTGCTTGGGTAGCGTCATTGATGTCCTCGCGCCGGACATACATCCTGAGTTCGGCCCGGATATTATAGAACAGCGTGTCGATTGTTCTTTCGGTATTGAACCCTCCGCGTCGGCGGATTAAGGTCATGAGGGCCGTGGCGTAGCTGCGGATCGGTTCGCCCGGACCCTGGCGACGACTGGCGATTTGCTGGTCGAGATGCCGTAGCTCGCAGGGCGAGAGGTAGAAGCGGCGTAATACGCCCTCGAGCTCGTTCCATGATGAGATTTTTGGAGCTATGGCCAAAGCTGTGCCTGAGTAGCTCCGGGAAACCTTGTAGCAGCTGGTCGTCGGTAAAGCGGTATGCTTGCTGGAGCTCGCGGACTTGCTCTAGGAAACCGTATGGCTCTCGGCCATCGAAGTGGCACCCCCACTTCCGCATCCGGTCCAGGACTGTAGGGGTGTCTGGATTTGTCGAGACCGGAGCGGGGGAGGTGAGCCTCGCGGGTGGGTTCGTCCTCACTGGCGTTCGGGTTGTTGATGCCGGTGACGAGTTCGTTATGGAATTCCTCCAAGTCCCGCGTCCGGTCAGCCTCTTCCTTGTAGTCCGGTGCGTCAGCGGAGCGATCCTGATATTCTTCAGGGTGTTGGCGAACGTGGGCCACCATTCTCTGACGGAGCTGTACTACGGTTCCCCCGGAGGACAGGCCGGCGTTCGTGAGTTCCTGGACCAGTTGGTCCTTACGTAGGCGGTAAACCCATGCAATCGCCATGATTACGTGCGCAAATTACGATGTCTCGGAGAAGAGAGAGAGAGAGAGAAAAAGAATTTTTACAATATTGATAACAATACTACAAAACGTTTCGTTTGGAAATTCGTTTCCTCTGGAAATTTCTCAGGTCCCTGTTCGGGCGCCATGTAACGGTCGGTCGTGTCTCTCTGTGACCCGTTGAAAGCTCAGAGCTGTCCAGGGTCATTAGGAAAGGCCGGGATGGGTTCTCGTTTAAAATGATAACACTGAGGCTAGTCAAAACGGTCTTTATTGTAAGCCTCGGTAAGGCTATCGTAGTCGACGGGCGGTGACAGGATCTCGGCTTCCTATAACACGTGTAACGCAAGCGGATGCTCGGGATACGAGTGTAACGGGGACAGATGCCCGGAGTTCGAGCGCGATGGAGACGGATGCGCCAGACGAAGGCGGGACGGAGACAGGTGCTCGGAATATGAGCGCGACGGAGACGAATGCTCGGAATACGAGCGAGACGGAGACCAATGCTCGGAATACGAGCGAGACGGAGACGGATGCACTGAACGAAGGCGCGACGGAGACGAGCGCTCAGGACACGAGCGCGACGACGAGGGCCGCTAAGGGTACAAATACGACGGAGACGGCAATCTGACACGAAATTATCGCTGGACGCGCTCGAACGCGCGGGCCGACGGCGAGGGATCGTTCGTCGATGATTCTTCCTCTAGCCACCAGATGCACCTGGCTCGCCTCGAGGGGGAGAATCATCGGTGTGAACGATTGAGCTCGACGACGACAAGGACGCGGACAGACCGAGTGTCGCTCGTCGACGACTCTTCCTCTAGCCACCAGATGCACCTGGCTCGCTTCGAGGGGGAGAATCGTCGATGGGAACGACCGGATTCGACGAGGACGCGTTGCGTTACCACAGCCGGCTCGGGTAGAAGTTCTTACAAGAACTGCTCAAAGAGAACTCCGCCGAAACACGCTCGTGGAGCGCGTTTTATAGTCCGAAACGGCGAGCACGGACCTTGACGAGAACCCCGTCGGCCGTGTCGCGCTCATTCGTTTTTAATTGGCTCGCTGTCGGGCCGCGTTCTGATTGACGCGGGATAGAGCACGCGAGAGTCTATAAATATACCCCGAATACTCGTGCCCGGTCTCATATGCCACGCGGCGCTGTTTATGCGCGGAGCTTCGCTTCGTCGCAAGAAATTAGAGGAAAAACTTCACCTTCTGAGATAGAATTTGAAACGCGTTTCAAGGAATTCCGAACCTCACTCGATAAGATGTACGATCAACTAGACAAATTAAAAGCCCAACACCGCATTCAGAACTGGACATCAATTGGATATTCAACACTCCAACATGTGGGGTATCTGGCTATAGGACTTATTGGAATCTACCTGCTATACCGATGTGGGGTCCTCAACTGTCTAAAAGGACTCACTCAGCTGACGATCAACATTTGCTGCCCAATAGCTCATTCTACTCAAAACAAGGAAGTTAACAGTCCAACATCGACCACACGCCCTGGATCACCTCGGCAAGTTTGTGAGTTAGAACTAACACCTCCAATCCCTAAAGTAAAACGAGTTAGGAAAGTACGTTTTTCGGGACTAAAAACAGAATAAGAAGGGGAGTGTGTAACCATGCGATAAGTATAAAACATCCGAAACATAATCAATATCTCAACCGATACCTGAACCGATACCCCCACGATACGCCGATAAAAAAACCATTAGATAGACAATTCATCTGAGACCCAATCGATACCACCCACGATGCGCCGATAAGACCCAGTATATATGCCCCATGGGACACTGTAACAATGCTAATAAAAAAGTTGTCTTTAGCCACGAGCACATCTCATTTCGCTTCACCTCGCCTTATTAGTCATAGGATATATCTCTTCGCGAGTTACCCTTTTTTTCCTTCATTCGCGGCAAAGTACGAGTGTCAGTTCGACGACTATACGTTAGTTCTCTCTTTTCCTTGATTGTGCCGCGTGACACTAGCGATAATCCCTTGTTTTATTACCAACTTTCACTTTTCCTCCCCTACAACTCTCATACCTTAAAGTTATTCTTCTAAATTTTCGTCGAAAAAATTAGTTTTCATTTTGTTTAATTAATAATAACTGTACCTAAAAATATGAAAAAATTGAAAGGAGAAATGGTTCGAAGAGCGCTACATTCGTAGGCCTTTGGATCTTTTTAGGTGCAACTGTGCATGTGCAATTAACAATTGCATCACTTCTTTAAATAGAAATACATATTTTTTGTTGCACTAATCGATTCCTCTGTTCATACTACGTAAAAAATTATTAGGGTACCATAGGAAAAAAATTATTAGTTCTCGAGATATTCTCAAAACCTGTCTTTATTGGAGAAGATGCTCATTAGGTTCGTACTCAACATACGATACGTAAATTGCTACTGAATGGCGAAATGCTTACTCGTACAAATCAGTTTCTGTAACAATGTAATAACAACAATGTCGAAACGGTGTTTACGTTTACTACATTGTCGTGAAGCGCTTGAGCATCTTCTGCAATAAAGGCAGGTTTTGAAAATATCTCGAGAACTAATAATTTTTTTGCCGTGCCTAATAATTTTGTACGTAGGATGAACAGAGGAATTGATTACTGCAACAAAAAATATGCATTTCCATTTAAAGAAATGATGCAATTGTTAAATGCACATGCACAGTTGTACCCAAAAAAATTTAAGGGCCTACGAATGTGTAGCGTTCTTCGAACCATTTAAATATCTTTCTCCTGTGATATTTTTTCGTAAATGCATTAATAACGCTGTTATGGCCTGAAGCAATTGCGTGGTCCACCCTGTATATCTTAGTTACATATTTTATATAAAACAATATCAACTTTTCTATCTGATCAAGGCCAAAGATGATGTAGGTTCTGATCCAGGCTAAGGATGATGTAGGATCTTATTCAGACTAAAGATGATGTAGGATCTGACCCAGGCTAAAGTAATGTGGGATCTTGTCCATGCCACCGACGAGAGACTGTTAAAGACGTCCAGCCTTATAGGAGTTCGTGTCACCCGAATATTTCGGTGTTCTCTTACGCCCTCTAGGATATATTCTGGCTCCAGCCAGAGAAACAAAAGGCCACCGACGGCATTTCGTCGGTGACCACTGAGAAGAGATTCTCGACGCGACGCGTCGCGTCGCGTCGGTGAGAATGCGAATCATCACGAAACCATATCGATTATCATCAAATGTTACATTCTTCGCCATATTTCAGACGATGTTTTGGTGTTGGTTCTTAAGGTTTAAAATATTGTTCCGTAGCGAAGGAACGAAACACGTGGGATCTTCGTCGACAAGGTTTATGACACGGACGTGGCGAAAAGGCTATTTTTGAGATGAAGACATATTCCGCATTTGGCAAGCATCTGGTCTGCAACGTTCTTTTCAGTCTACCTCAATAGCCGTGACGTGTCATAAACCGGGAATATCCGAAGGGCCATCCCAAACGTAACGCACATCGGTGACCGTAATTACTTAGGGTTGGCCTCCAGGAATTCTCGCTACCTCTCCAAGGCTACGAAGACCTCACGGCCATGCAGGTAAGACTCCCACCCTCTCCAAGGCAAAGCACGCTCTGGATGCAACGAGAGGACGATACATTTTATCTTCCAAAAAGGGGGACTTCCAAAAGAATCGGAAGAGAGGAGAGGTTCTAGACGGCAGGCAGTCATCGTTCGAGCTCCAGAGCTTCAAGTCTCGGAAAAGATACATTTGCAAGTCGTACGCGCAACCATCGTTCTATCACTTTCAATCCAGTTACCCAAGATTAACTTGGCGGGTAATAATTCGGCGACACGAGTATCGAAACGCGTCCACAACGGTGAATCCGAGCCTTACAACCTCGGGTGGGTAATCAGTCGAGACCCGCGCGTTATATTCGGAAAGTCGTAGCGTAAAACAAATATTAAAAGCAAAAGTAATATCAAGAACAAAAAATTCATAGAAATATTGTACGTAAGAAAGTATTGAAACATAATTTTAGAGAAATCTAAAATTCCTACTTCAAATTTTATATCATATACCTGAATTTTTAATTTAAAAATATTTCATAAATGAGCATTATTTCCTTAGGTTTCTTTTTACACATAATTGTTCCAAGAATTGATCTGTGGAAACAGAAATATCCAGAAGAACGGAATAACTTTTATTTGACATACTGTGTCGAATAATAAAGAGTTCGATAAAGAATTACGTGGGTGAATTAATATGTAGGATGGGTGGCGAGTGGATCGGTGATCAAACCGAGAAAAGGGGAAAACGACGAAATCCAAAAATATTATGTGATAGAATATATTGCTAAAAGTCTGAATGACTGTCGGATTAAACCTCATCCATCCCTCGTGTCAATTTGACACAGTTTTCCCGAAATAAGTTATACTGTTCTGTTATTTGTAGGTAAATTTGTCCGAAACTTGGTGACTTTTATTTTTTTAATGCGAAACATATAACAGCAAAAACCTAAGTTAACCTAGATGTAAATGTTAACTCATCAATTTGAATGAAAAAGACATCGAAAAGTAACTGTTTGATTTGTTATTTTATCGATTTTTTTTATCACTGTGTCAATTTGACACCGAGAGACAGATTCAGTTCGCGAAATGAGGGACGGATGAGGGTTAATTGTCTGATTGAAGTCGGATTGATTGTCCTCGGTCCTATCGACGCATAGTGTGTCGAGTATACAGGGTGTCCCAAAACGATACCGTTAGCCGGAAATGGGAGGTTCCTTGGGTCATTTGAAGCGACATTTTCCAAAGCAAAAAT
>CM052253.1:201212-221508 GCA_028455795.1 Lasioglossum marginatum
GAGAGAGAGAGCGAGAGAGAGAGCGAGAGAGAGAGCGAGAGAGAGAGAGCGAGAGAGAGCGAGAGAGAGAGAGAGAGATTGATTGATTGATCTTTATTATAGCTTTCTCAGCTATTTTTTTATACATTTTATACATTGCTGCCTTATATGCTAGGGATCGATGTCCGAATATATTCTTTCAATTCGCGCTTGAATAGTGGTAACCTACAGCATTGCCTTATCTCTGTTGCAATATTGTTATACATTTTCACACCTTCGTAAAATAAGCTTTTTTGAGTACTGCGTGTTTTCCGGAATTGAATTATAATATTATCCGCTTGTCTTGTTCGACCTCCTGTTAGTACTAGTTTTTGGCTTATTTGCCATGGTAACATCCCAATTATGATTTTATGTATAGAAATACATACATTAAAGTAAAGTCTTTGTCTCACGGACATAAATTGTAATGCTTGTAGCATTCCTTCTACTTTCGTATGTCGTTTGCACTGCAATACTACTCTCATTGCACGGTTTTGCGCTATCTGTAATTTAGTCAGCTGTATTTCACCCTATTAACAAGGTTGCACAATATTCAAAGTGTGGTGCTATAATTGCTTTGTATACTGTACATCTAGCATAACTCGACAGATCATTACCTATTCTATTTAAAAAACTAATTTTTTTTCCTATTTTCTTTAATATGTAGTCGCAGTGATCTTCGAAACGGATTTTACTATCGATTATTATTCCAAGATATTTCGTACTTTCTACTCGCTCTATCTCCGTATCATCTAAGCATTTTAATACAGTACACTTTCTCAGTTCCTTCCGTACACTCCTGATTAGCATGTATTTCGTTTTTGTAGCATTCATTTTTAATTTATTTATGTTCATCCACGTTTCAATAATATGAAGTACTCTGTTCAATTTTGTTTCAACTTCCGCGCTACCACTCCCTTTTACATATATAATTTACATATAAATTTGAACTATATCATTTATATATAATATGAATAATAAAGATCCTAGTACAGACCCTTGTGGGACACCGTGCTTTGTTGTAATACATTTGGACCACTGGTTATTAAATTTGACTTTTTGGGTTCTGTTGCTTAAATATGATCTTAACCATCCTAATACCATTCTTCTCAATCCATACCTATATAACTTCTCTAATAACCGTTCCCTATCTACTGTCTCGAACGCCCATTTCAAGTCCAGAAATATAACTCCTACCACACTTCTCCTTCACTTATTATCATTTTCCAATTATCAATGACAGTTTGAATTGCCGTCTCACAAGAGTGACTTTTTCTAAAGCCCGATTGATGTTCTGTTATTACATTATTGCTTTCTAAAAATATTTCTATTTGCTCTTTTACTACTAATTCTAATACCTTTTCATAAATTGGTAACACATTTATTGGCCTATACTCACTAGCTTTCTTTGATGTTTTCCATCCTTCGGGACATATGCCATTACTTAATGAATTATTAATTACTCTCACTAACTCCTCCTTAATAACGTGAATGCTTACTTTTAGAATATCACTACTTATTCCTTCATCCGTTCCTTTCTTGTGTGGCAAGTTCAGAATAATTCGTTCTATTTTATATATATTTGTTAAATCAAAGTTTTCTATAATTCCCGTATTTTCTATATCATAACTAGTTTTTTGGCTGTTACTATCCCCTTCTACAGACTTGATAGACTTAATTATATCATTAATGCTCTCTATATAATATAAGTTAAATTTATTTGCTAAATTCCAGTTCTGTACATTATCTAATATTTCAAAATCTACATTATTTATTTCCTTTGGTCCCATAGCCACTCCTCTTATTACTTTCTTTAGGGTTTTCCACATCATTTTCGAATCATTTTTGTTCTTGTCTACCATATATTGATAATATTCTTTCTTTTTTTCTCTAATTATCTTAACTACCATATTTCTTTTAATTTTAAATTGTAGCCAATCTTGCTCATTACCCGTATATAGCGCATTTACATACGCTTCGTCTCTTATCTTTGTAGTTATTCTTATATCCTCCGAGTACCATTTTTTCCCTTCCCATATTTTCGGAATTTGAAATTTCTTCTTTGGTGCAAGCGTATCTAATGCATTCACTATACTCTGAACAAATCTATCGGCTCTTACATTTACTTCCAGATCATTTCTATGTACTAGCTTTACTTCTATTACCTTACAGAAATCCTCTATATGGAATTTACTATAATCCCTACTGATATATTCTTTGTATTTATCACCGTTTTTATTTGTATTCAGTTCAATACTTATGCACGAATGGTCTGTTATCTTTGGCTTATTATGTACCTTACAATTTATATTAATATTGGCGAAAGCTACATCTATCAATGTTTTACTGTCTTTCGTGATTCTCGTTGGTTTATCGACGCGTATTGCTTTATACCTAAACTCAACATTTCTGTTTTTAACTTTTTTGCATAGTATAAGTCAGTCATTAAGTTTATATTAACGTCCCCTAACAATATACATTGGTCTTTCATTAATAATACGAGAATATAATCAATAATCCATTATATTCTCTAAAAAACTTAAAAAATCACCGTCTGACGCACTTGGCGAGTGATACACCGCCACGATCACTCCTCTATATAGACTACTTTTCACTTTTACTGCAATACACCAGCAGTTAGATATTACCTTATCTCTTAATATTACTTCATAAGTTATATCGTTCCTTACATATAATATGACTCCTCCCGTGTTCCTGTTTTCGGCATCACATCTAGCAACACTATATCCCGGAATATTTACTTCACTATCTTCTATGTCTTCAATTAATCTAGTTTCCGACACTGCCAAGATCGCTGGGTTCATCCTCTTCATAATCTGATGTTGAATTTCATCTTTATGTGCTTAGACTTTGAGCATTTGTATACATAATTACTTTCTTCTTTGATTGCTATATCGTAGAATCCTAGCCGGTTCTCTTTTTTTCCTCTTCTAACGCTCTGATATATGTTGGACATTCTACACTCACAGCCTCGTGTTCATCGTTAATTTTCAGATTGTACGTTTTAATTTTGTACATACAATTCACACATCTTTTCTTTGATGCCATGCATTCATTCGCTTTATGACTTCCTGCACATTTGAAGCATATTTCTTCTTTTTTACAATTTTTGGCAATATGGTAATATCCCCAACATTTGAAACATCTCTTAACATGTAGAAGTCGAATACAAAACACTTTCTCCATCCAATGTTTATTTTTTCTTTTTTTATCATTCGCTCGTGGGTTACTTTATCTACTTCAAATATTAATGAGCCTTCTTCTCTTTTTCCATCTCCTCTTTTTCGCTCACTGTCATTCTTACTCTCTTTAACCCTTTGCACTCGGAGCTATTTTAACTGGAAAATTAAACATTTCTTCTGATCTAGAATATTTCCATTCCCAATGATTTTTGAAATTTTATGGATATGAAATTGGTATAATACCTCACACCATATCTAAATGTTTAATGATTAATTAGATACTGATATATTTATTAATGTAAACAATATTTTGAATAATGGTACAGCAATTTTTGGTGGTGCCTCAGAGGGGACAACCGAGTGCAAAGGGTTAATAATTTTTCTCACTACTCTTATGTAGAATCCTTCCTCTTCCCTATTAATTTCATTCTGTTTTAGTATTGTATCTATCAAATTTTCATCATTCAAGTTCATTTCTTCTTTATTAACATTTATAATTTTTATTTTCGATTTTCTTTTCTTCGGTTCCGCGATTTCAAAATCCTCGCCTAGCTTCTCACATACTGTGTCTTTCAGTTTTTTTATCTCTTTCTGACTCTCGCAACCCAAGATAATCGACCCTTTGCCTCCCTTTTTAATTTTTGTTATTCCTACGGCTAAGTCTTTGATGTCAACTTTTTCTTTTACTAATTTCTTGGTCGCTTCACTTTCTTGGTCAGTCTTCGGCTTGATGATTAATATGCTTTCCTTCTTCTTATATTTCGTTGCATCGCTATAACTTTTTATTTCATTCTCTGTATTATTTGTGATGTTCTCCTATATGCTTCTTTTCATATCTTCTATATCTTGTTTGAGGCTTTCTAGCTCCTCGCGAATTATTTGCTTGATCATAGTCTTAATTTCACTTTTGCATGCTACTTCATCTTTTATTTCCCTCACTGCTTTAATCAACCAGTCTATTTTGATATCGACATTTGATTGTTTGCTGGTACTTCCCGAAGTATTTGCTGTTGATCCTATAGATCCAGTAGATCCAAATGATCCGATCCTCTCTCTGCCATTGCCCAACTTCTTCAGCTCCACTTTTTCTTTCTCAATTACAATTTGATGGAATGGACCATCGCATTTTGTAAGTTCCTGGCCCTTATACACCCTGTGTTTAGAAACACATCCCGGATGATAAAAGGATTGCACACAAGCCTTGCATTGCATAACCACATTCTTCACTTCTTTTTTACATGCAGAACAGTAGTATTCTGCACTGTCGGTTTCACCCATCCCGTCTTTACCGACTTCTCAAACCACTCTCTGTCGATAATTGCCTATTTAGTTTCCCTAATTGCCGTATCCGCTTACGCGAACACATGGGGACTTTAATGGACACCTGTTATCGCAGCACCAGAACGATTTTACAATAACAAATCTCACAGTCACAGATCAGCACAATTCAACTAGGTAACATTGGTAGATAAGCACGTTGTATATCAGCATCCGTGTGCAGATTCTTATAATTATGTACCTTCTCTAACCTCTCCAAAGACTCTATCTTTTATCTAGCGATGTGACACACGTCCGCACCTCTAGAGGGAGAGAGAGAGAGAGAGCAATAGAGAGAGAGAGCAAAAGAGAGAGAGCGAGAGAGAGAGCGAGAGAGCGAGAGAGCGAGAGAGAGAGAGAGAGAGCGAGAGAGCGAGAGAGAGAGAGAGAGAGAGAGAGAGAGAGAGAGAGGCGTCACGGGGGTTGGTGAGCAAAGCGAACAGGGGGCGGACCCCCCTAGTAGGTTTATAATTTCCTGTGTATTTTTTGCGTGATATTGACATGTATTATATAAATTATAATTTTATTGAATAATATATAAATTATAATTTTGTTGAATAATATATAAATTATAATTTTATTGAATAATATATAAATTATAATTTTATTGAATAAAAAAATAATTTTAAAAAATTTTAAAAAGCCTATGCGTTTAGGAGATATAAACTATTAAAAATTTGACCGTTACACCTCTCCGCGCGACGATCGGTAGTACCCACTCGGTTCCCACTCTGACTCGTCCCCACTCCACTAACACGCTTCGCGGTGTTTACAAAGTTACTACGTATTATTATACTATAATGTTAGTTTACCAAGCGAAAGAACAGTTACACCGAAATTCTCCGTCGGACCTTTATCTTTGACATTTTACCACGGCGTTTGTTTTTTTCGATATGACGCGTCGTAATATCGTCTGAAATTTACTACATGTCTTTGTTATAATCTCATCTACATGTTTAATACATGTGTGTAAAATATCACACACACAAGACTAAATAAAAAAAAGCAGATAAAGTGCAAATGATATGAACTATTGTGTGAGTTTTCTCAACGGCAGCTACTCTCTACACTCCTTAATATTATCTTGCGGCTCACGTTTTCCGTTTTAAACCTTACAAGTATTTTCATATTATTTTATGACTTGCCCAGGAAAAAAAATAAAATAAAAACGTAGTAATAGACTTCTTGCAGAGTTCGTATCAAAGAGACCGTTTTGACGAACTTATGACAAAGAAATTTCTCGAGGATTAAACAAACTCGTTATTTTGTGACCATTTTAGTTATGGTCCAAACATTTTAATTTATGTTACTACGTTTTTTTGTTTTTTTTTTCTTATAATTCCACATTAACTTATATGTTCTCTAGAATTTGGTTTCCCCTTTACGACTATCCTCGGCCTTTGGAAACATTTCTAAAGAACACCCTCGTTTACAAAAGTACGATTCGAGTCGCACAGTGGTGTATTTGGCCTGAAAAAGTGGAAAAAAATATTTTTTGGCGTTATTTACCGTTGGATTCGTCTTAAGATTAGCTACAACATTACGAAATCCAAAATACATTTTTTAGCATTTAAAAATCAACTTCACCTCAATTTTGTGAGAACAAAAAAATTTTTGTTAGTTTAACTTTCATATATTGAAATTTGTAGACGTCTGAATACTGTTCCTCTTTAGTTTGAAACATTTTTTCTTCAGATTCTCCAGAGAACCCACGAAAAACCGTGGTATTAGTGGAATATTTGCACCGAAAAGCTAAAAAGAATTTTTTTATGCACATAAATTATATTGAAATGATGTAAATTATTATTTCATGCAATATATGTGAATTACGAAAATTTTTAGTGAATAAATATATTAAATCAAAGAAAATCAACACATTAAATCAAAGAAAAAAAACAGTATCTAGATGCACGGTAGTGCATCAGTCAAGTTCTCGCACTACCATCTTTTACACGAAACAACTAAGTCGTTTTTTAGAGGCTTATAAATCGACACTGGAGGCAGATGGAGAGATGTAATTTCGTACACTTGTTAAATGCTATCAGGTCTCAATATTGACAAAACTATAATCTTCCAACATTAGTAGGTTCCGAGATATAGGACCTCAAAACTCGCTTTTTGTCACTGACTGACTAACAGATCATCAAAACCTTTTGGGTACTTTCCATTGACGTACAAGCTTGAAATTTGGTACATAGGTCCACCATAACAAACCATCAAAGGAATAATTATCAAAGTTTGAAATTTTACACCTCTATCTCGGGAACGGTACGTCCTACCGCAAAAATAACGAAATTTTCAAAAGGCTTAACCGAAAGCATATAGGGTATGCCCAACCAGATGACGGATGAGTTCGAATTTAAAAAAAAAAAAAAAAATGGCTGTATCTCGGGAACGGTGCGTCCTACCGCAAAAATAACGAAATTTTCAAAAGGCTTAACCCAAAGCATATAGGGTATGCCCAACCACATGACGAATTAAAAAAAAAAAAAGAAAAAAGTCTCAACCGAAATAATATATATTATTCTTTGCAATATATACCAAAGAAGTTTCACTTCAAAAACCTTTGATTTCGGCCTTGCTGATCTGATTTTTCTCTGTCATTTGGATATACGATTGGATACGAAAAACGTGGGGCGCATACAATAGATAATTGATGCATGAATAGTTCACTTAAGTCTTGCGCCCCACGTTTTTCGTTTTAAATCTTACAAGTATTTTCATAGTTATTAAAAATTACAAATTTTCAGGACTATCTGTACAGGGTTAGGAATCTGTATGGGGCTAGAAAAAATTATTTTTTTATACTTTTTAGTCCGTTTTTTAAACGTGGTGTTTTTTAAAAATTTATTTTATACTTTTTAGTCCGTTTTAAAAACGTGGTATTTTTAAAAATTTATTTTTATTTAAATAATTTTAGATATTTATTTATGTCATACACACTATGCATCTCGTATAAACACATTATGCATCGTGTATAAATTGTTACGGATGACGAACAGACGTTCAAGATCATCTCTGACAGGAACCGTCCTAGATATACGCACAGAGCTACCCTAAAATCCACATATCTGTTTAAAGGATACACAAGACAAAAGCTACGCAAAAGATACGCACGACCAACTGGACGTTGACAAAATACGAATGTTATTCAGGCGTACTGACAAGTATCACCCGTCATTGCAGGGCTATATAAAGCCCTTGCACATTTCTGTTCTCGGGAGCTAGTACTTCTGTAGTCACGAATCGTGTCGCGTCGTGCTGTATCTCGTAGAGTCAACTTCCACTGAGATCGGGCTAAAGTTCCTCTTCGTATCAACATTAACCGTATAGATTCCGCGAGTCCGGTATAAAATCTATTAGGCATTTATAAAGTTGCTCCGAGATCCCCGCATTGCCAGTGCGTCAAAACCGTGCATCTTAGGTAATACTTTCTTTCAATTCAATCTTATTCAATTGCGACATTTATACAAATGTAACACACTCTTTATTATTACAATATATTTGTGTTTATTGATAATTTCGTACAAATTACTAAACCCTCAATTATCGTTCCACAATCCTAATCGAGTAATTGAACATCTCCACACGATACAATCTTACCGCTCGGATTATATCAATTAGATTATATTAGTTACGAGGCCTGTTAGACACGTTTTACGGTATCCTGCAAATACTTGGCGCAGCGAACACCCCCCTTGACGTCTCAACGGTAACGCGGCGATTAGATACCTCGAAGCGAGCTCCTGTGTATGAATGTGGTGGGGGCATCCATCGATATATATAAATAGGACCCCCTGCCAAATTTGTGCTGTTCCGTTGTAACCTCCTCTGCGAGTACACGTGAATTCTACTTTGTCTAACGCCTTTCCGAATCATTAAAATCGACCGATATCTTCTCCCTGTGAGAAACCAGTGTTTTGCGATCAATCTCCCCTGCGAGAATAATTCGGGACGCGATCTCTCGTGCAGTACACGCCCGTTGTTGTAGAACAATTACAAATAAAGACAGTTAGTGAAAACGCAAAATCTCGTTTGGAGACTAAATTCGGTGACTTCCAAGTGTTGTGTACGCCTGATTCTCGAGCGGTTCCTCATACCCTTTTCGCATTCGATCCGGTGCATTTTAGTTCGCGGACTCTCACATCAGACAAGAGTCGGTGCAACAAGGCCCACTAACTATCCTAGCGACTCCCTGATTTCGCATCAGGTTCGTTGACGACTTTCCAATCATCCAAATAGAGATTTATCCAACCTAGTGGCTCCCCAATTTCGCATTGGATTCCTCCACGAAAACTATACCTTTCTAGCGGCTCCCTATTTCGCATCAGGTTCATCTGTGCTCTTATCCAACCTTCCAGCGGCTCCCCAATTTCACATTGGGTTCGTCCGCGCCGTTCTACAACCTCCCAGCAGCTCCCCGGTTTCGCACCGGGTTCGTCTGCGCGTCGCTCCTAGTGACTCCCCAATTTCGCATTGTGTTCGTTCACGAAGTTTCACCCTCCTAGCAGCTCCCTGACTTCGCATCAGGTTCGTCTGAGCTTGACTTAATTCCTAGAGGCTCCCTGAATTCGCGTCAGGTTCGTCCTCGCTGTCTATAATCCTAGCGGCTCCCCAATTTCGCATTGGGTTCGTCCGCGTACCTTAACTAACAAATTGAGACCATATTCCCAGGGTAATAACCCTTCACCGGCCACTCTTTGCAGATCATATCTACTGATTTACATAAATCTAGAAAATAGTTGTTATTGCATAACTATCTTCAATAAAAGGGTTATACAAATTCTGAATTTACATTACTTAACATTATGTCCATTTTACTATCAAAATATATAATAAAACATCCCCAAAAAGTTAGCATTCTCAATATATTAAACATGATTGATAATATGCCGATAATGTGCCGATCTTCCCGCTATGTACAACTCGCATATTACGCTTGTTTGTTTCGTACGTAGCCGTATCAAGCCGTTCGTTTCGTACGAATCGCACGCTCGGTGCGAGTTCAGCTAAGCCCGACTGGGTTGATCGAGCCGAGTCGAGTACTCGCGCCGATGCGAGCAGCTCGCTTCGTGCGAGTACTCGACTTGGCTCGACCAATCGAGTCGAGCTTAGCTCGGCTCGCATTTTGCGGGTACTCGCACAGCCGTGATACTGGTCGGTGTACCGCGCTCTCTACCTAAATAGAACATTTGTTCGTGAACCACGTAAGCTTGCGTCAGTGGCGTAGGTAAATAGATTTAGAACCGCAGGTAATAAATAAACGCGGAATTCATTACCCTTTCTGTAATTGCTTAGAAAGAAATTACTTTTTATTGTATAATTTCATTACACTCTTATTGCTTTCTTATTTCCCTTATTGTTTACCATTGTAATTATTGTTTTATAATGCATGTAGGAAAAATGACAGTAATTACTACGTAATATTCTAAAAAAATTTCGGAATTTAAAATTAATTTGAAAATTATTACGATATTTATAAAATAATGATTCGTAAACGAAAAATATTCTGTAATAATCGTTATTTATTGTAATAGTAATTTATTGTTATTTATAATTCAAACCATTTTTAAATAAATACATTTTAATAATTTGTGTCTATATTCATTATTCAAATTATTATTTCAATACTAGTGGATTGTTAAAATAATTGTTTAAATAAATAAATTTTTATAATGTATAGAAATTTGTTTCTATATTAATTATTTTAATTACTATTTCAATAACAATTTATTGTTGTAATAATTGTTTAAATAAATAAATAAATTTTATAATTTGTTTCTATATTCATTATTTGAACTATTATTTCAATAATAATTTATTGTTAAAATAATTGTTTAAATAAATATATTTTTATAATTTATTTCTATATTTATTATTTGAATTATTATTTCTATAATAATTTCTGTTCAGATTTGAACTTTGCGCCGAATTGCGTATCTTTCGCAGCGAGAGGGAAGCCGCGATTCGCTCAGCTAATCCGCGTAAGAGCCGTTGTAATTAGCGGATTGCCGTGCGACAACACATACCCGAGCCAATAATTAGGCAGGTGAACTCCCCCCCTTTTGTTACAAAGCGACACTGTTCTTACAAGATTGTATTCGATACGCACATACCGAGATATGTTCTCAAACCAGTAAACGGGGATTTATCCCACCGGTTGTGAAACCACGTGCAAGTTCTGTGTTATAAATTCTGTATTATACATTCAAGTCGTACAACGAGTTGCGGAAAATAAAGTGTGCTGCCATTTTCGCCATAATACATCCACCACGTGTTTACTCGCAAATTACTTGCTAGTATTTCGTTTCAACCACCTCGATCAGCAGTCCCCCTTCTGGGATAGATCCAGCTCCGCACAAAACATTGGTCCTTCGAGCCGGATTGCGTCGCGGAAAAATAATTAAAAGTGGAACGAAATTCAATGTGAACATGGGTGCCTTCAAGACTTTGTTGACGAAGCAGGCGTGCGCCATGCGGTCTATCGAGCGCGCTCTGCCCAATTTCAAAAAACTGGGCAAAGCAAAGATGACCGCAGCAGTAACAAGAAACTGTTCACCGAATGCCAAATGCTGGACGCCGAGCTTCACGACATCATGGATGAAAAGGAGAGGGCAGCCACCCTGTACTTCGTGGAAGACCAGTTCGCAAAGTGCGAAATCATCTTCAACGACACCATGGACTTCATGGTGGAGTGGATCGTTGGTCTGAGCCCGACACAAAATCCAAACCCAGCAGGCGACGACACGACGACTGCTATGGCGTCACACCCCGGAAGCCATCTTCCACGCCTGCAGGTGCCTACGTTCGACGGAGCCGTTGACCATTGGGAAAGCTTTCGCGACCAATTCGCGTCCATGGTAAATAATAACCGTACCCTTCCTAACGTAGACAAGATGCAATATCTGTGCTCGGCACTCAAAAGTGAAGCTAAAGCCGCGATAATGCACCTTCCCATCACCGATGAGAATTTTGAAATAGCGTGGAATATCATCCAATCGCGATACGCGAATAACCGTCGGCTCATTGCTACGCATCTTCACGCTCTTTTCTCTTTGCAGACCGTTTCAAGCGAATCGCCGAAGGAATTACGCCATCTTCATGATCGCTGAAATGGATCTATTCAAGCGCTCAAGAATTTAAACCGCCCGGTTGATTCTTGGAGCGACATGTTGGTTTATCTCGGGATACAACGGTTAGATCGATCCTCTCGCAAAGCTTGGGAATTAAAACTGGGAACATCGACTGATTTTCCCGCGTATAAAACATTCGACGAGTATCTCGATTCGCGAATTCGTGCTCTCGAATTCATCACTCAACCTCTAAAGGAAAAATCGATCGATCTAACCTCAAAACCGATAAAACCGAAATTCCTTTCCGCGCACGCCGCAACCGCTATTGCAATCACCTGTCCAGTTTGCAAAGGTGGTCATTTAATTTACAAATGCGATCAATTTCTCGCGAAAACGCCGTCAGAAAGATACAATTTTATTAAGTCGCAACATCGATGTCTGAATTGCTTCTCCGTGAAGCATGATGGCGCCCAGTGCCGAAGTGCCCACCAATGTAAGGAATGTTACCAGCGCCATCATACGCTCCTGCATTTTCCTTCCAAATCTGGGAAACAAAACGAGGGCGATATAAAGGACGGGGAGATCTTACAAAAAACCGCAGACGAGTTAAGTACACACTTAATCACCAAACCATGTGCTAACCGTATTATTGTCAACAGCACGAGTACATGTGTATTCAACCAGCGGTCACCCTGTAAAGGCACGTGCGTTGTTGGATCAGGGTTCAGTTGCGACACTAATCACTGCGGATTTATCACGATGTCTTCAACTGAAGTGTGATCCGCACTCCATTTGCGTTACCGGGATTGGATCCTCGGCATCAGCATCCACGCACTCAGCGACCATCCGTCTCTCGTCCACTAGGGAAGTTGAGCCTGCATATTCGACAACGGAAATTATACTGAAAAATATAATGAGGTATACACCGCCGTCAATAGTAAATATCACTAACTTGGATTATCTTGCAGGAATCTCGCCGACGATGATCCCATGAGTTTGGATCCCATAAAAATTCTGATCGGTGCTGACCTTTATAGTCAACTGCTCACTGGAGAGCTACGCAGACGGGTCAACGACGAACCGATCGCGCAGTCAACTACATTGGATTGGATCCTTTCCGGGCCCTTAATCCCGTCCCCTTCCTTCGCGAGTCGATGTACATCACGCCGCGATTTTCAAGCGACTTGACGAAAGTATTCAAAAATATTGGTAGGTCGAAAATATCTCTGATCAATCCGCGTTATCTGCTGAAAACGAAAAGTGCGAGCTCCATTTCAGGAGCACTCCCGGCCCACCACCAGACGGTATATCGTTCGGTTACCATTCAAAACGGATCAAACGCAGTTAGGAAATTCTCGTTCCGCTGCTACGAGCCATCTCGTACATTGAGAAAACCGGTTTCGGCGCGACCAGAGCAATCGAATATAAATCATTCATGCGAGAATATGAATTGCTCGGTCATATGAGACGCGTCGAATCCAGTGTAACCGCTACTTCCGAATATTATATCCCCCATCACGCGGTACGCCGCGACCAAAGTGAGACAACGCGAATGCGAGTCGTCTTCAACGCCTCGCGAAAAGCCACCTACGGTAAGTCATTGAATGACTTATTGTTGAGTGGCCCAAAACTGCAGCAGGACCTGACGGCTATTCTGATGCGATGGAGGCAATACGAATTCGTATACACAGCTGACGTGGCGAAGATGTACTGCCAGATCCTGATGTATAAGACCGACGTCGATTTCTACCGTATTTTGTGGCGAGAAACCCCGGACGAACCGATATCCGAGTACCAATTACTCTCGGTGACATACGGAACTACATCAGCCCCTTACCAAGCCATTCGAGTTTTACAGCAGCTCGCTCACGACGAAGGTCACAACTTCCCTCTCGCGACACCGATAATCTACGAGCAAACCTATGTAGACGATTGCCTATTCGGAGCCGATGATCCTGCTCAGCTTCGCTCTCATCGCGACCAATTAATCCGACTCCTCAAAACGGACGGATTTCATTTGAGGAAATGGGCCAGTGATGCCCCCGCGCTCTTATCTGACATTCACCCGTCCGATCACGGTTTAGCCGGCGGAAAAGATTTCACAAACGGTGAGACATTATCAGTCCTTGGTATCGCGTGGAATCTGCTCCAGGATAAATTTCAAATTAAATCCGTCGCGATCCCGAATTCGCCACGGACAAAAAGAGCTTATCCGCGATCGCGACCCTCTTTGACCCGTTAGGGTGGATCGCCGTTAGGGTGGACCGCCCGGTCGTCGTCACCAAGGTTCTAATGCAACAACTATGGCAAGCGCGTTGTGATTGGGATGACGAGGCCCCGAGCGAGGTCTTAACCCAACGGAATGCCTACTGTGAACAACTCCTACGCGTGAACGAATTATCAATCCCGCGTAAGCTGAGCACCGGTTCTATCGTCCGCCGCGAATTGCACGGTTTCGCCGATGGATCGACCAAAGCCTACGTCGCGATCGTTTATCAACGCAGCATCAAGGATGACGGCTCCGTTGATATCGGACTTCTCACGGTGAATACCCGAGTCGCTCCCGATTTCGGTCCCGACTCGAACTTTCTGCAGCACTACTGCTCGCAAAACTCATCCGTACCGTTCAAAATGCGGTTCAAATCCATCGCTTCAATATCTTCTGCTGGAGCGATTCAAGCATCACTCTGTGGTGGCTTCGGAAATCGCCGAACCAGCTGAAGACATTCATCGCGAACCGAGTCAGGAAGATTCACGAAGCATTGCCCGTGGCGTTACATTTCAACCGATAAGAATCCCGCCGATTGCGTGTCTCGCAATCCTTCCGAATTAGCCAACTATCCATTGTGGCGGACCGGTCCAAAATGATTGCCCGAGCCGCAAGAGACGTGGCCAAAAACGATGCCATCGTTACCACCCGGCACCTGTCGCGAAGAACGATCGACCGCCCCGTCGTGCGTCATCACGACCACCGAGCCTTGGAGCCTGGCCGAACGCTATTCGTCGTGGCCGAAGCTCCTTCGCGTAACCGCGTACGTACTCCGATTCATCGCATCCGCTCGAAAACACGATCGCGAGGAATCGATTCACCAACATCCAACGTCCCAATCTCCGCTCGTCCTACTCACAGAAGAAATCTCCAAAACCAAAATCTTCTGGCTAAAAACCATGCAGGCTGAGACATTCCCATCCGAACGTTCCCAGCTCCTCAGCAAACACCCATTGTCGATGACAAGCACAATCGGCTCGTTGATGCCATTTCTCGATGGCGACGGGCTCAAGCGAGCAAGAGGGAGATTAAGGCACTCCTCGCTCCAACCTGGAGAAAAAACTTCGATTATTCTCCGCTCTCACCACATATTAACGTTATTTATTCGCCATACTCATCTCCAAACACTCCATGGAGGACCACAACTCACTCTCTCAGTGCTGCGAAGAGAGTACTGGATTGTAAGAGCGAGAGCCACTGTCCGTGCAGTACTGTATAAGTGTGTTCCCTGCACGCGAGAAAAAGCTGAAATACCTACCGAACTCATGGGATCTTCCGAAAGCGAGAGTCACACCTGAAAGTAGGGCCTTCACACACACCGGGGTTGACTATGCAGGGCCAATTTCAGTTCGCACCACGCCCGGTCGAGGCAACAAAACACACAAAGCCTACATCGCAGTCTCTTTCGGACAAGAAGGGAGGTACGAGTCACTTTTGAAGTACGGCAAGTTACAGAGCCAAATGAGGGACCCAGAGACAGGAACCCCGACCTTTGAGATTTGCCGAGAGATTTGCGAACACCCAGTCTTACAGGACACGTCTACGGAGAGAAAAATGGCCAACGTTGCGAAGGCTCGTGCACGGGCAATCAGAAACTGGATTGACAACACCCAATCAATCGACCCGGAGGCGCCGAAGGGACAGGGACCATTATCGAACACCTCTTCGTTTCGCGGTCCCGATGCCGCCTCATCCCGCCATAAAGTACGGTCCCGGCGAGGATGGTGCCATCGATATCCAGAGGAGGAGACGCCTCCACCGGTCCAAGAATAGACAGGAAATATTTTCGCGTTATGGTCCGGGGCCCAAGGATCCTCGTAGAGACGGTCCTGAGGTTCGAAATCGCGCGCGAGTAACGCACGCCGTTCGGGAAAATTCGGCAAGGAGGTTGGGTGGGGGGAGCGAAAATCGATTCGCTTAGCTAACGAAGGGCCGAGAGTCCACTGTCGCGCTAACGAACACTAGGAACGATAGATCAACGAATACGGTTTTCGGCTGCATAGTAAGTTTCGCGTGCGAACACGAATAGGAAAAGCGTTTCGGTTTCGCGATCGTTATTCCTGACGGGAATTCCTTTCGCTTCACGAAGTTCCGACCCCGCGATAAATCGCGAAGTCCAAGTGAGTGCCGAGTGGTTATCGATCCGGCTTGGCAAGATCTCTGGTTAAAAAGCCCGAGCGATTGATTGAGCAGGCGAGGCCATCATTGACTCACGGCGAAGAGTGCGCTTCGCGAACGTTTCGAGTGTAAGTACTATCGCGACGGTCCCGTATCGCGCCGTCCATCTACGCTTCGCGCGATTCCGTTCGACGGAATTCTTGTAATCGCGGTTTCGAACAACCGTACCGCAGCGCGAAAGAAAACGTTGACCACCGCGTAGCGACCGATCATCTGTCCGCAGAACTTGTACGACGAACGCGGGATCTCGGGTCGCGGCCACGTGGCCGCCCAATTTGTAATTCAACGACGATTGAATAAAATTCACTCGAGACTAATTTCGTCCTGTTCAATCAAACCCTGTGAGATCCGTCCTGCCGTGAGGGCCGTCCTCGTCCCGTTCCGTGTTCGAACAAACTGGCTTTTCGCGTCCTCGCTTTCGATCTGCGTGTCTCGAAGATTCGGCTCTCGAGCTCGGCTTCTCCGAGCCCGAGTTTCGTGTCGCCATTCGCGTGGCATCTTTACGGTGCCTGGCGCCGTGAAACGAACAATATAAGTCGTCGAATCTTCGAGTCCTATTTGTCTCGGGCGGACCGCGCGTATACGGCTGCACGCGGCCCGGTCTCAGTGCCTTCAAAGCCCGAAGTCGACCCTTTTCCCGTGTCTAACAGGTCGGCGAAAACGGACGACGTGACAATATATATATGCTTAAAAGAAGATTTCTTCGCGTCTCTCATTCTTTTCCTCACGCTATCCTTTACCCAAATATCAGAATTTAAAAGACCGTGGCGAACGTAGAGAAGGACAGCGCGTGTGAAGAGAGACCGCCGCCCGAAGGCCCGTTTCACACTAGAGCTGACGGTACGCCGCGCCGCGCCGTACCCGTACGGCGTACCGTCAGCTCCCGACCGTGTACAAGCCGATTTTGCTTTCACAGTTGAGCTGACAGTAGTAAGACTATGCCTTTTCTAGACCAGGGTGGTTCCCCCCATTGGGGTGGGGGACCCCCCGCGCCCTCGGATCATACCGCCCCTCCGCGGGGTCATTGCCTCCCAGGGTCATACCCCCCCCCCCCGGGTGATTGCCACCCTCCGGACATTCCCCCCCCGAAGGTCATACACCTTCAGGACATATCCGCCCCCCCGGGTCATACACCCTCAAGACATACCCCCCCCACTTTGGGAGGAGGGTCGTGACGTCACGGAAGTGACTTCTGTTGGTTCGCAGGATGTGACGTCACGGAAACGTCACGCCCCCCATTTCACATCTCTCCTTGCGTCGGCACGTAAAGGGATGCAGGTAATGGGAAACGATTTATTGCTCTTTCGCTGGGAAATTCCTAAGACATGACCACGCATCTGGCTATCAGCTGTTCGACGAGAAACACATAAACTAAATGTCTAAATTGTTACTTTAGAACTAAACTTAATCCTACGCAGACGTGTAATTCCAGAAGACAAAATAATTGTCTTGTACAATAGATAAGTGTTACGCGTTATTGCCAACGGGTTACGTCGCTGCTGTCGCGTCCCGACATATATGTTTTCTTCGCGAAAAGGCTAAGCGGAACGAAATGCGAGGGCAAGCTTTGGACACGTCCACTTGGGACTCCCGTTATTTTTCCACAGATGTTTTCCACGTCACAGTGTGTCGTCTAATGGAAACAAGTTCGAAAATCAAAGTGTGTAAGATCTGCAAATTTATGTATCCTAAAATGTTTGTAACAAAACGTAGTTTCTAAAAGTACCTTCAATTGTAACTGAATACGTTCATTTGTTATTAAAATTGAAGCTGAAACTTTACTGTCAAATTCCATGCATTTTTTAAAACATGAGTCCCTCGCAAGCTATTTGGTTTTTTAATTTGATTTTTACAGACTGTGTTTAGTATTATAAGACCTTCTATCTGCCAAAAATTTTTTTAAAAATAATCGCAATTTGTCATAATTTTTTATGTTTAACATTTATCAACATTGATTCGAATTTTAAAAAAAGTACCCCCGTGAATTTTCTTACATTAATTGGTGGCATAATAAACTTTAATTCTGCTAAATGATGTGCAAAAAAGATTTTCCAAGAATTACAATTTACAAACAAAAATAAAATTTTGCATGCAAAAATAAAATTTTGCATGCAAAAATAAAAAAAAGCATTTTTTAAAACTTTTTTATTTATGCCCTTAATGAACATTTAAAATATCTGCTTTGTAGATCTATGTTAGTTATACACATGCTGAAAATTTCATCGAAATCGGTTGACGCAGGAAAAAACGACATACATCAAAAGATGTACGATTCTATGAATTTTAAGCAGAAACTGAAAGTCGTGAAAAACTACGATTTTCACTATTTTTAACCGCTTGTAGCTCTTCGGTATGTTAATCGATTTGGATGAAATTTTCAGCATGTGTATAACTAACATAGATCTACAAAACATATATTTTAAATTTTCATTAAGGGCTCAAATAAAATAATTTTAAAAAATCCTTTTTTTATTTTTACGATATTAAAAAAGTTGTCGTCTTCTCTAGAGCGTCCGTATATTTTTCTGAGTGTCTGTATTTTTGAACGCATGCCATTTGATAAGTAGTTATGTGTTCAATTTTATTCTTATAAATTATATATTTAGTTTTAAAATTGTTTAAATATTTACAATCTTTGAATTGAGTAGTAAAGAAAACACCAAAAGGTTCTTTTGAGATTTTGTATTATATTAATTTAGAGCATATTAGATTTGATATGACGGCTGATCTTAAGTGCATAAATATACACAAATGTTAAAAATTGTAGAAATTTTGATGTTGAGACGCGTGCGTTCGCCATCCACGCCTTTAACGCAGTCTATTATATTTATTCTACATATTACATTTATAATATTCTATAATAGTATTTTTGTTATTGGAAACTCTTAAAGACTCCTAAGTTTTAATTCCTCCTTGTGAAGATTTAGATAACAATATATACGGAGTTCGAAACTGACAGTCGTCGCGACCAGACGTGTTTACTTACGCTCCGTCCAGATAGTGCTCGAACAACTTGTCAATTCCACGCGTAGTGTATAAAGTGAGTTCTCTATACGTTATTCAGCGTGTGTTCTATATTCCATAAGTGTCTAAAAAATTTAAATAATGGCCTCTGACAACAGGGATCACCTATCCACCGAAAACCAAAGTTCTCCTCAAACCTCAGTTAATAAGACGTATACAAATGTAGCGGCAAACAGTTCACTTCCAATGAAAGGCCATCGTTCTAGATTCTATCGATGGTCTCTCTAACGACGATTATATAGATGGTTTGGAGAAGCTAATCAACACCAGTAACATAATTTTTATCTCCAAGATCTCCGGTGGGAGGGTTTGTGTATTTCTAACCAGTGTCTCCTTAGTGGAAAAGGTATCGGATAAAACTATACAAATAGGTAATCTCTCACTGAAAATTAGACCGTTAATGGAAAAAAACAAAAGAGTTCTAATCTCCAATGTCAGCCCTGTCATATCACATGAATTTATTGTTAATTTATTAAAGAGCAAAGGATTAACACTAGCCTCTCAAATTAGCTACATTAGGGCTGGCTTAAATAAACCGGGTCGATCTCACATTGTTTAGAGCGTTGTTCAGTCCAAATTGCTGCTGGTTCAGGAGCAATCGCACGCTCTGGATTGCACAAGAATGCGTACACAAGGCACACACTATCATGAACTCTTGGAAACGTTCAAGTCGAAAGTTCGAAGGTACACAATTAAAAAGTTCAGAATAAAGGTTCAAAGACAGTTCAGAAAGGAAGTTTATTGTAAAACTTGATAGTAAAAGTTCATAATCAAGTTCATGATGAGTTCATACTAAAGTTCATAATAAAAGTTCGTAACAAAGGTTCGTAATAACGTTCGTAATAATGGTTCGTAATAGAGTTCGCAACAATGATTCATAATAAAGTTCGTAACGATGTTCGCAAGAAAAGTTCATAAGAAAGTTCGTGAGAAAAGTTCATAAGAAGGTTTGTAAGAAAGATTCATAAGAAAGTTCGTAACAAAAGTTCATAGAAAGTTCATAGAAAGTTCAGAAGAAAGTTCACAGTCCACTTCACAGTTTAACTTCGCAACTCCCGTTCACAATTCAAGTTAAACTCCAAGTTAATACTGTTTAAAAACAAAGGCTTCGTGACGTTCTACGAGTTAGTAAACTAAGATATAAGATTCGTTCGATTCCCTTGAAAGCTCTTACAATTCTGTCCGCTATTTCTCCTATAATTCCCTACCAAGAC
>CM052253.1:221608-246764 GCA_028455795.1 Lasioglossum marginatum
ATACGTGCATATTTATTTTTAAGGCATTAAGAGGCTTGTTACCTAAAGGATTAGCAAACAAGTTACAAATAGTAGGTGCTTCGAGTGAAAGACAAACGCGGCAGGCTAACAATATTACTATCCAATTCCGCCGAATTAGCAATGCAAAAAAAAGTTTGTTCTGTGACGGGATAAAAATATATAATGAATTACCTTTAGACATTAAGAGTAGCAAGAGTATAGAACAATATAAGAGAAAACTTAAAGAATATATACTAGGTGTAAGTTAATATTAACTTAGTAATACCATTACATGCATATAAATAGCTGAGAAAGTTAATAAAGGTCAATCAATCAATCTCGCTCTCTCTCTCTCTCTTGCTCTCCCTCTCTCTCTCGCTCTCCCTCTCTCTCTCGCTCTCTCTCTCTCTCTCTCTCGCGTTCTCTCTCCCTCCCTCGCTCTTTCTCTACAGCTCGACGTTCCAACTAGTCCGCATGAGTCTCATCTGTAACGTGACAAAAGTAATAAAAAAACATGGTAAAAAAAAATGAATAAACTGTTAAAACATATAATACATAAATTCGTATAATTGTGTATACATACTAGTATTTGTGAATATATCTGAAATGTGTTGTCGGATGGTCTGGAACTCCTCGTCGATTTGGTAATAGCAGGCAGCTGTATCCACGGACGATAAATCTGAAAATGAGTTAGTTTTCGATCGCTGAAATAATCTATCACACTATTTATAAATTTGGGTATGTCCGATATTTCTGAGCCCTTCACAAAAAATTTTATCAAAATTTCAAAATTTAAATAAAGATAAATAACAATTTCAAGGAAATATTTAACGTAAAATATTCAATGATATACCTGGTGATTTGGCGGCTTCCCTGTGAAAATCATCATTAACGAACTACTCCTTTTTACTACTTTTTTTTTTGTATACATTATTTCTGACACTTTCAAACACAGACTGTTCGAATTCTAATCTCGTACTCGATATTTTTATTTATTACCATCACACATGCGCCCCACCATCAAAGGGCTTCCTCTCCTTTTTCTTGCACGCACATTTCAATCGATTTCAAACATTTTTACTACGTTTTTATGAGATTATAACACAGACATGTAGTAAATTTCAGACGGTATTGCGACCGCATCATATCGAAACGCCGTGGTAAAATATCAAAGATAAAGATTCGACGGAGAATCTCGGTGTAACTGTTCTTTCGCTTGGTAAACAAACATTATAGTATAATAATACGTAGTAACTATGTATACACCACACGGAGCTTGAACGCACACTGACCTCCATCGGTGCGAAACGGGTCAGTGGAGTAGGGATGAGTCAGAGTAGGAACACGTAGTAGAGTGGGAACACGTAGTAGAGTGGCGACGCTGAACGCGATGACGTCACGCGCGGGGAGGTGCAAGGTTAAATTTATTAATAATTTATATCTCCTAAACGCATAGGCTTTTTTAAAAAATTTTTTTTAAATATTGCATTGTCATCCAGTTCTGAGCTATGTTTAAAATTTCAAGTCTCTAGCTCATCAGGAAGTTAGCTTAAAATCAATTGCAAAATTTGTACCCCCACAAGCAGACAGACGGACAGACAGACAGACAAACAAGAAAGCGAGCTAATAAAAACGTGGTAAAATAATACTTACTCATGTGATAATATAATAAAAAACCATATTTTGATATTATACAATGAGTAATGAAAGTAACTAGTTTACCATACAATTTCATGATTTGGTGTTTATAATGTCATATTTCATAAAAAATGATCTAAAAAACGGAAAGTAGTCACATTTTGAAAATTTGCGGAAGGTTATCCATATGTACAGAACAATTTCATTCTAAAGGTAAAGTTGAAAAATATACCACGTTTTTAAGACGGACTAAAACGTATAAAATAATTTTTCCTAGCCCCATACAGATACCTAACCCCATACAGATAGTCCTAAAAATTTGTGATTGTGAATTTTTAATAGCCATGAAAATACTTGTAAGATTTAGAATGAAAAACGTGTGGCGCAAGATAATAGAGGGTGTTAATTAAGTGGGTGTACTTCACATTAATTTCACTGATATTTCATTTTTCGTGTGCGAAAGTCAAATTGACGTGCACCAAACGTGAGTTAGCTGTGAACGATTCCAGTACGCATGTGCATTTTTGTAAATACTTGCATTTGTGAGAATTTTATTCAACATTTATGGACCCAATGGATACCTTTTTTATAGTGGTTTGTTCCAGTGTATTATGTACGGTGTTATGAACAATTATAGTGCAGGATAAGGATTTGTGGATATGTGTTAGAACAATTTAAAAGTGAAAGGACATTTACCCCTTCTACTCGATAATTCCATAGGGCGGATATTAGAAATGTCCTTGTGGATTTTAACGAGTAGGTTCAATGTCGTCCAACGATTTATTAAACATTTTCACCTCGCTGGAGTCCCAAATGAGAACCAAGGTATGCATGCATCTGTCACTTGATACGTGACTGTCGCGCGCCTCTATGACGTACGTAACCTACACTTTTGTGGGAGTGCCCCACTTGGACGCCGACCGATTGGACGCTGGGCCGATTGGACGCGTTCCTTTTGGACGCCGGGCCGATTGGACGCGTTCCTTTTGGACGCCGGGCTGATTGGACGCGTTCCTTTTGGACGCCGTACCATTTGGATTCGTTTCATTTGGCGGCATATGTTTTAAAATCAATGATTTTGGGCGTCTGCAGATGGTGGTATTGTTCGTCGATCCAAATTCCGGTAATTATATAGAAAAGGTCTGCGTACCCCGATTTTGATGAAATTTTAATATGTTATAGATTTCGACATTTTGAACAACTTTTTCCTTTTCCAATATAGGGGGGTCGCTTTTAGTTTTTGAGATATTTGCAAAAGACTATCGCTAATACTGTATTGAATTTTTCGTATTTCTGCATGCACCGCGGCAACGTAAACCTGTTCCGGGGCCGCATCTGTTTATTTTTTGTTTGTAAACACGTTGTGGAGCTGTTTCTAAAAAGGTTTCCGTTATGAAATTAACATTTGCGCCAATTTTCACTATCATATTCGTAATCAGCACGTCAAAATAAGTAAGAATCTAGAATATAATTTAGAAACACTGGGTGCGTGTGAAATACTGGGTGGGTGTGTGTGGTGTCAGGCCGGCCACTCTGTTTTCTCTCTCATCTCCACAGCGACAAAACAAACGCCGCACCGGGACAGGCTTACGTTGCCGCGGAGCGTGCAGGAATACGAAAAAATATTAGCGATAGTTTTCTGCAAATATCTCGAAAACTAAAAGCGACCCCACTATATTGGAAAAGGAAAAAGTTGTTCAGAATGTGTTGCTGCATAACATATTAAAATTTCATCAAAATCGGAGTACGCAGACCTTTTCTATATAATTACCCTTTTATGCTATTTCATGCAATACATGGATGAATATTCCTCAGGTATCTTAATAACTACCTTGTAATTATTCCTCTATTCTAACCTACACCTGTCAAACGATATACATAATTTACTGACCTTTGTAATAATAACACTCCACATACATATTAAATTCACTCCCAAATTTAATATGTTCGACCATATATGTAATTACATACTATAGGAATTTGAATCGACGAACAATACCACCATCTGCAGACTCCCAAAATCATTGATTTTAAAACATATGCCGCCAAATGAAACGAATCCAAATGGTACGGCGTCCAAAAGGAACGCGTCCAATCAACTCGGCGTCCAAAAGGAACGCGTCCAATCGGCCCGGTGTCCAAAAGGAACGCGTCCAATCGGCCCGGCGTCTAAAAGGAACGCGGCCAATCGGCCCAGCGTCCAAAAGAAACGCGTCCAATCGGAACCGTCCAATCGGGACGCGTCCAATCGGTCGGCGTCCAAGTGGACATCACTCTACTTTTGTTAGACGTGTTGCCGCATTTTAGGTGTCACGTTCTCATGCACCGAAGCATGGAACGCACTCGATTTCTACCCGAAATCGCACCCTTGACGCTGCCGGCTGACGCGTAACGCGACCACCCCACCAACACCATATAACGGCACCTTAATCTCCAGCGCTCTCCCTCGCACTCACAGGCACCGCTCGCCTAGTACCGCGCTACTTCCCCTTTCACCGCACCCCGTAGTCTATACCTGACGCCTTAGTACCCTGCCAGGTACCTAGGTGGTTTTCCACTCGAAATACTTTCTCGCTTCATACACTCAAACCTGCAAGAGTTCATCTAACCCCCGCAAGATGGATACCCTTCCTCACTGGAGAAAGTGTTTCACCACCCACATAAAAAGGCCTGCCAAAGATGCAGAAATCAGAAACCGGCTTCCATACAAGCCTTGCTTTGGAAGTCGGTCCAGTGGTTTACTGGACACGGGTGCATGTTCGCAAGCACAGTAGAAAGTATAACCACTACTTCCCTTGCCCCGTCGTGACGACCAACACCTTACCACCGGCGAAAGAGAAGAGGACCAGACGAGGATGAAGCAGATACCTACAACGAGAAGAAGGAAGTACCCCAGCTCACAAGAAGAAGGAAGTTCCCCCAGCAGACGAGGAAGGAAGTTCCCCAGCTCACAAGAAAAAGGAAGTTCCCCCAGCAGACGAGGAAGGAAGTAGTCCCAGCTCACAAGAAGAAGGGAGTTCCCCCAGCAGACGAGGAAGGAAGTAGTCCCAGGAAGCCGCCCAACCACCCCTTAGAAGCTCGTTTTCGCTTTCTTTTTCTGAATATTAAATATTGACATTTCTTATGTAGAAGCTTTGACATTATTTATGTAGCAAATTCGACTTTAAATAAATAACTGTTTAGTGACTTAGTCTGTACGTTGTCTCACGTCTTTTTGGAACCCTTCCACAACGAAAGTCTCGAATCCCCGCTTGGAAACAGGTTGCCGCTCGTCTGTTTCCTTTCCCAGTTACGGACAATCCTTACGGAGCGTCGCAAAAACGTAACATAGGCGGATTTTTAATTGTTAATAACTAAGCCGAAATCGCAATTATTTTATTCTTCATTTTCGTCTTATATTATCATCGAGAATCACCCCTTAAATTTTCTCCCACCTGTCGTCGAACACCCTGTATACATGTATGACGGTTACATCTAGGCGCGAAATTACGGCGCGACCGCGAGAGAGCCACGGCGCTGAACTGGTTTCTCGCGAGTGGAAATGTGCACGCTAGGGTATGATTACCCTAAACAAACGCCGCCAAGATAAGACAAGCTGAACCCGTAGTATCGTGAAGTAACCGTTGTGGCGAAACCGATCCAACCGGAAAGCAAACCTTTTGAAGGCTGATTGAGCGAGCGAACGCGAGTGTGTGACCGAACGACCGACCGACCGATCTTCCCCCTCCACTACTTCCAGCCCGAGTGGTGAAATCCCTACGGGAATCCCTTCCTCCTCAGTGGCGAAACGCCGAGCGGAAACCATTCCCGGCCCGAGTGGTGCAATACCTACGGGAGTCCCTCCGTGGCTCCTTCAGTGGCGAAACGCCGAGTAGGCACCGATCCACCCCAGTGGCGAAAGCCGAGTGGAACTTCATGCTCCCCCACTACTGAACGAGCGCTGCTCGTACCGAGCGACCGCTACCGCCGAGCGACCGCTAATTCCGAACGACTGCTACCGCCGAGCGACCGCTATTCCGAACCGCCTCGTCCGAGGCCTACCTCCTGCCATTCGAGGTTCCGCGACCTTGGACGGCCGACTGAAGCGGCAATACCTTCCACCGCACCAGGTAACCGGCACACATGTATGTATAATGTACATATAGTGTGTATAATGAAGGAATTCATTTTTAATTAAATATTCTTAGTAAATAACTATTGCAAAATCACCTGTGATCTTCCTGAGATAATATATTAGAATTGCAAATTTTCTGCGCTTCTTTCGCCACGTCCTCGAAAGACATTTTGTCTATGTCTACGTCAGGACAGATCCGTGAATAACTGAATGCAGATCTGTTCAGCACGTGCGAGTCCAGCGACTGATGCGTTTCTGTTTTTCCATCGAATTCTTTTCGTTTCTTGCAAAACATAAACGCATTAGTCACCGGCCTCGAATGCGCTCAACGGGTCTGTATTCACGGATCCTCAATTTCTTACTACATATACTATTACTACAGGCTCACGTGTATTTTAGTACACGTTCAAAACCGCGATCTCTTAGAAATATCATATTGATATTATTATTATACATTAAGATTATAAAGTCGATTTAATGCGTACTGAAATAAATTTGTTGTAATTTTGTAATTAATAAACATAATCACACTGCTAGCAATAATATAAATATACGTAAAGATAGTTATGCTCATTGTTTAGGATTGGCTGAATGTGTCGGTAGCGTCTGCTTATCGATCAAAGTCGCGGTCACGCTATTGGCTGCTTTTCGAGTGACAGCGAGATCTAGGATCGATTAGCGGCTCGCGGAGTCATAGGCCAGCACCGTCGAGATCGATTACGATCGATTGTCGACTCAATCGGAACTCGATCGATCGCTCGATCGATCCGCCAATCATTCGTTCGACAGTGACGGCTAACTGCCAACTGATCGATCGCACATGTTGTATCTCTTTTGCTTGTTCTCGCTCTTTCTCGAAAAGACATCGCGTCTCGTTGACCGGTTTTCTCGAGAAGCTGTCCGAAAATTATCTCCATTCACGGAATTATCCGCGAATAAATAGCTACCGCTAATTAGCTATTGTAAAGCTCTTTATTTTGAATCGCACAACCGTGCTTCAGTTGTGTTTACCTTTAATTTTGTACAAGTTAGTTGGGAGCCGACGATCCCAGTTCGGGAACAATAAAGTGACGTTTTTTGGTGAAGTGAGTCGTTCTCCCCTTTCTTGTCCGAAACACTCATGAATCTATTAATCTACATTACTGTAGTGTAGGGGACAGAACCGTTGGAAGGAATCGACGGTTAGAGCGTCGAAACAGAAAAACGGCAAACGTTTTCGCCGAATAGGTCGCCCACGATTTACCGAAACAACAAACACGGCGACAGGTGAATGCCCCAGCGAGTGTGAGAGAGCGAGTGCGTGAGTGAGAGAGAGAAAGAGTCGTAAGGGGCAACGACCGCGGACTTCGTATGTGAGATAGGGAATATGTATGTTTGCGTAATTAGTAGGGTATAAACATGAGGTAGGTCGCGGAAGCGACAGAGTTGTCATTCGATTTCCAAAAAGTTCGGGAAGAGATAGAAAGTTTGTTCGACAGAGATAGAGAGTTAGAGAAAAAGAGCGAGAAAAAGAGACCGTGTCAGCTTAAGAGAAGCCGGTCGTGGAAGAATAGTGTAATTCTCGATTATATACAGGGTGAATTCGATAAAGCAGGACACCTAAATATCTCCGTTACTTTTCGTTGTACAAAAAAACTTCGTAGGACAAAGTTACACTGTTTGAAGGGCCACATATAACGGTGTAAGGGAAAAAAAAATTTCAAGGTCATTTTTATGAGATTTCAAGGTTATCGATGTTTTTTTAAATGGAATGATATATTTTCGTTAACGTAATGTTGTAGCTGACAAAATAACGAATTCATCCATGTAACACAATATGACCTTCAAATGACCTTCAACCCAGAAAAATGGTATAAATAAAATTCAACGTGTAAGATTCATTTGATGTATTTCTGTTACGCCAAATGTTCAAAAATATTCCCTTCAGCTGCTATACATTCATTCAGCCGTGAAGTTACAGAACGTACTGCTGCGTAATTCATTTCTCAGGAAATCGACGCACAAGCCTGGACGATTCTTTCTTTCGATTTGCCCTCAAGGGTGACGGTGACGGCATTGGCAGATTTACTTAGCCCTTTCAACGGTGACTCGAAGGAATTCGAAAATTGGGAAAGGCAATTGGCGCTTATCAGAACGACATACAAGTTGGACGAAGGTCTGACTAAAATATTGGTGGGAATGCGGCTGAAAGAAACAGTGTCGGAGTGGCTGCACTCGAAACCCGAACACATAGGGATGTCCATTGACTCGCTGCTGACAGCACTAAGAGGTGTCTTTCACTTTCCCCTCAGCAGATTGGTCCTTCGGCGACAGTTCGAGGAGAGGACATGGAGGAGGAGCGAGTTGTTCCAGAAATACGCGCACGATAAAATAATTCTAGCCAACCGCGTGCCAGTGGCCGAAGAAGAAATCGTCGACTACTTGGTCGAGGGAATCCCTGATGTACGGCTAAGAAATCAGGCCCGGTTGGGAGGATATAAGACCGCGTCGGAGCTGCAGAAGGCGTTCGAGAGAATTACGCTACGAGATGGAAGCCAGCCGAGCATCGTGAGGAGAATGTACCGATCGGAAGCGAGGAGCAGCGGGCAGTACGGCGCGTGGAGAGAGCGGACGAGCGCGAGCGTAGAGCGGCCAAGAGAGCGGCCCTGTTACAATTGCGGCATGCGCGACCACATCGGGGTGAACTGCATCACAAAGGCGGAGGGTCCCGTGTGTTTCCAATGCGGCATGCGGGGTCACCTGGCATCGAGGTGTCCAAAAAGGGATGGCGGACAACCCAGAAATGTATGCGCGGCGAGCGAGGTAAGATCACCGAAGTTTAAGAAGCACGTAGAAGTTAACGGTCACGAAATAACTGCGCTCATAGATACGGGGAGTGATCTTTGCCTAATGCGTAAGGAGCAGTAAGTCAGAATCGGTTCCCCTCCGTTGAACTTTCGCGAGATCAGATTTCGCGGCATCGGATCGGACGAGAACACGACGTTAGGCGAGTTTAGGACGGAAGTGCGAGTAGACGGGAATACCTATTCGATCGTCATTCGAGTCATCCCTGATGAAATTATCGAGCATGGATTTCTTATAGGTGCGGATTTTTTAGACACGGTAGACGTCAGGATGCGAGCGGGAAATGTATACGTCAGCCCGTCGCCCGAACGGTTCACCGACAATAGAGATCTTCCGGAGGTGTTCCAAATAAACGTAAACGACGAGACGTCGGACAGAGATGTAGACGTCGCGCATATACCGTGTCGACCAAAAGGTCGAAGTAGAAACATTAGTCCGAGAATATAGGCCGGCTAAAACACGAGAAGTAGGCGTAAAGATGTCAATCGTCCTCACGGACGAGGTGCCGGTTTTCTAGAGAGCGAGGCGATTGGCCCAAACAGAGCGTGAAAAAGTAAACGAGCAAATAGAGGGGTGGTTACGCGAAAAAATAATACGGCCGTCCCTGTCGGAATACGCGAGCCCCGTCGTAATAGTAAAGAAAAAAGACGACACAATACGCTTGTGCGTCGACTACAGGCGGTTAAACGAAAAGGTAGTTCGTGATCGGTACCCGCTACCGCTTATAGAAGATCAATTAGATTTGCTTCAGAACGCAAGATTTTTCAGTTAGACCTAAAAAACGGGTTTTTTCACGTCGCGCTAGACGAACGGAGCCGAAAGTACACCGCTTTCATTGTCCCCGATGGACGTTACGAGTTCTTCCGAGTTCTTTTTGGCCTGTGTAATTCACCATTGGTATTCCAAAGGTACATAAAGCCGCTTTTAAAGATCTCATACGCGACAAAATCGTGATCACGTATATGGACGACCTAATAATACCTTCCGAGGATCGCGAGGCAGGAATAAGCGGGTTGAGAGCGGTACTAGCGATTGCGAGCGAGGTCGGTCTAATCATTAATTGGAAGAAATGTTGTTTTCTGCGAGAAGAAGTAGAATTTTTGGGCCATGTTGTACGAAACGGACACGTGCATCCGTCGCCGCGTAAAGTAGAAGCCATTAGAAAATTCCCAGAGCCGGGGCCAGCGTGAAGCACATTCAGAGCTTCTTAGGATTAAGCGGATATTTCCGAAAATTTGTGCCGTACTATTCCAATATAGCACGCCCACTGAGTAATTTGTTAAGAGCAAGCGTGAAATTCAAATTCGGCGAGGAGGAAAGGACAGCGTTTCTCAGGCTGAAAGAAATACTGAGCAACGAACCTGTGTTGCATCTGTATAGGCAAAATGCCGAAACCCAGTTACACACCGATGCATCAATGCATGGCTACGACGCGATACTCCTCCAGAGAGGTATAGATGATAATACGATGCACCGGGTATACTATACGAGCGGGAAAACCACAGCGGCGGAGTCAAAGTATACGAGTTACGAGCTAGAGGTGTTAGCGATCATAAAGGTGTTGCGGAAATTTCGAGTGTACTTGTTAGGCATACCGTTTAAAATTTTCACAGATTGCCAAGCGTTTGCGTTAACGATGCGGAAAAAGGACCTGTGCGTTCGCATGGAGAGGTGGGCTTTACTATTAGAGGAGTTACGAAATAGAGCATCAACCAGGGAAAAGCATGACGCATGTGGATGCTCTTAGCCGTAGTCCGCTGCCAACCTGTATGTTCATAGAAACACACGACGATACAATAACCTCGCAGTTTAGAAGGGCGCAGCGAGAGGACCGAGACGTAGATACTAGATACTAGATACTAGAAGATACTAGAGCTTGCGGCGCAGGGAAGTATTGAGGGCTATACCGTGCGAGGAGAGTTGTTATTTAAAGAGGTAGACGATAATTTGTTGCTAGTGGTCCCAAGTTCGATGCAGAATTAGGTTATCCGAAAGGCGCACGAGAGAGGTCATTTTTCCGTCGCGAAAACAGAGGCGTTACTACGAAGCGATTACTGGTTTCCGAATGCGAAAGCAAAAATTGAGAAAATCGTGCGAAATTGCGTGGCGTGCATCCTTGCCAATAGGAAACAGGGGAAAATGGAAAGGTTGCTGAATTCGCTAGACAAGGATGAAACTCCGCTGGAAACGTTTCACATAGATCACCTCGGGCCGTTATCATCTACCAAGAAAAGCTATAAGCACATCTTGGTGGTGGTCGATGCCTTTTTCAAATTTACGTGGTTGTACGCGACTTAGAGCACGGGAACCGCGGAGGTAATTGCGAGATTGCCAAAGGAATCAGTCGTGTTTGGGAATCCTCACAGAATTATCTCCGACCGCGGAACAACCTTTACGTCGGGAGAATTCGCGAGATACTGCGAGGAAGAGAGAATTCAGCACCAGCTGATTACGACAGGCATTCCGAGAGGGAACGGTCAGGTAAAGCGCATAAATTGTACCCTTTTACCCTTGTTAACGAAATTATCACACCCGAAGCGCGAGGAATGGTATAGATGGTTAGAGTTAGCGCAGCAGTGCCTAAATACGACGATGCACCGGAGTGTAGGCACAACGCCGTTCCACGTCCTATTTGGAACCCACCCCAGGTTACGAGACAGCCCGGAAGTCCGAGAACTGTTGAAAAAAGAATGGATCACCCAATTCGAGGCCGAACGAGATGAAATACGGGATCGTTCGAGAAAAAACATCGAGGCGATACAGAGAGAAAACAGAAAAGGGTACAACAAAAGGAGAGTGGTCGCGAGAGAATATCGAGAGGACGACTTGGTGGCGATTAAGCGCACTCAGCAGGGGCCAGGGTTAAAGGTGGCCAATAAATTTCTGGGTTTCTTCCTCACAGTCGTGAGGAAGCTGCGAAATGATCGATATGTCGTCGAGAAGGTAGGAGACCACGAGGGGCCTTTCCGAACGTCAACAACAGCGAATCATATGAAACCATGGGCTCGACCGACGGACGAAGATACCAGCGAGGAAGAGGCTGGCGACGATATCCGGGGTCGGATATCAGCGCAGGATGGCCGAGTGTGGGATCAGGACCTCCAAACCTAAGATATAATATAGTGTATGGAGATTGGGAAGAGTGCGGGCTCTATGGGTGAGAGTGATAGTCGATCGGCTACCACCAGTGAGGCCCGGGTTCGATTCCCGGCGGCGATTCCCTCATTTTTCCCTGAAATCCTACAAATGGTGTCAGAAGTGGGATTGGGAGAACACCGATCACCGCACGATGGCGCTGTGGAGAAAGCGAGCATAGCGAAGATGTCGCACGCGGGCGGAACGAAAAAACTCTGCGAGTTGCGAGTTGACGAGAAATTGCGAGTTGTGTTTGGTGACGCTGTGTATGGCCACAACACGAAAAAGAAACGATGAGACGACGATGAGACGACGATAAGATGACGCTGTGACGGACATTCGAGGGCGAATGTTGTTGCAGGATGGCCGAGTGTGGGATCAGGACCCCTAACCTAAGATATAATGTAGTGTATGGAGATTGGGAAGAGTAAGGGCTCTATGGGTGAGAGTGTTAGTCGATCGGCTACCACCAGTGAGGCCCGGGTTCGATTCCCGGCGGCGATTCCCTCATTTTTCCCTGAGATCCTACAGTAGTACATCATAACTATCTTACTACATAATTTCTACCGTTCAAATACGGGTCCCGTTTTACCTTTCTCTGGTCACTTTATGACTCTCTCGGTGACGACTACTAGTCTTTGCGTATTTTACCTTAAAACATTTTCTAAATATTTAAATATTTCTTCTATAAGAATTCTACAAAAATACCATTTATTACGATATAGGCAGAAATTACGCGAACCTGGTATAAGCAGGTCCAAGGTCGAACGTTCTTGGTCTTTGTAGCGGCCTGCCATGGGCGAGGTTTCTTGGCGGGAACAGCACTATTTTTCCCTGTTCCCGATACGTGATTTCTTTAGTTTAGTTTCATGCCATTTTCGTTCATACCTGGGTACCCTCGATGGCATTTTCCCTAACATAAAACGCTGTATTCGCAATAAACCAACGAATAACACTTTACCGGGATTAGGAACTCGTAAATGACCCAGCGAGGGACGGCGGGCCCGTTTGGAGTTCCTTACTCTCAAACAATGGACCTACGATAGTCAGGTACAAGCCACGCTGAGTACACGTGCACCCTTCTCGACAATCTACCATCGCCTCGCGACACGAGGGGCACTCGCCAAGGTCCACGCTTCCGCATGACTAGTAAGGCCCTTCCGAACACTAGAAAATTGTATATAAACCCGTCCAAAAAAACGAATAAAAGTCAGAGTTGAGCTAACCACTCAAGAATGTACAATCGCCAATAGAAAATAACTTGGACTCCACGGATCTATACTCAGAATAGACAGCGTTTCTCACTCTCGTCCATAGTGAATATAGTAGTTCAAATACTTTCTTGCTTTAGTTCTTCCAAACTGGAAGGTGGTCCTTCGAGAAAATCCTTAGCGGGCACCTCGCAGTGCAAACATCAACAAAGCCCGAACGATCCTTACAAGATCAACCACGGGCGCACACTACAATCTTAAATTGCATGGATCTGAAGGGCCTTTCTAACTACATAAACGTGAAGTGGCCCCCTCTTCCCCTTTAAGGGGATTTTAATATAATTTTAAATGGAACCCTCTATAAAACGTTACATATTTAGATTCTACAGGAAAAACAAATAAATTTTGTCTGAAACATTTTTTTACAGTTTGAAGTTTCAACTTGTAGGTACTTACATGAAGGGCTCGGAAATAGCGTTTTTTGTATACGCGCTTGAGTCCTTTGCTTACTCGTGAAGAAACAAATTTTCTTTAAATTAAATGTTCAAAATGTCCACCATGGACTTGTAAACATTTATTTACTCGAAACATCAAAGTTGTTCTAACATTTGTTAATATTTCGGGAGTTACTGAAGCGCAAGCGTCACGTATTCTTTGTTTCATATTCTCTTTTGTCGTCGGCGATTCTAACATAACTTTGTCCTTTACATTGTAACAGACCTGCCATACGCAGGCCTGTTACGAATAGACCGAATCTTGCCGAACGAAGGCGAAACCCCCCGAAGTACAAACGTTAACTGCCGTGTACCGCCGGCACCCCATCACCGCAACAAAGTCACCCTCGCCGCATCAACTCCACGCCTAGAAAACACATTTTGGCGGGAAACAGAAAACACGTAAACAACCCCTAACACCTCCGCACCACTACCCTCCATCACCAAACTATGCCTATAAAAGGCCCCAAAAATCCAATGCAAATCACTCTCGTTCCTGCTAGAGAACCGACCTAGCCGATCCGATAAACCGTAAGTAGGAAGTTTCAATACTTTCTTCCGTTCGCTAGGATAGCGAAATCGACCGTCACCCCGCACACCGTTTCCTCTCACTAGGATAGTGAGATTCTCAAACGTCACTCCGTTACACCGTTCCCTTCGCTAGGATAGCGACACCTCCGTCACCCCGCGCATCGTTTCCTCTCGCTAGGATAACGAGACTCTCAACCGTCATTCCGTTACACCGTTCCCTTCGCTAGGATAGCGAGACCGCCGTCACTCCACACACCATTTCTTCTCGCTAGGATAGCGAGACTCTCAGCCGTCACTCCGTTACATCGTTCCTTCGCTAGGATAGCGAAACCGCCATCACCCCCGCACCCCGTTTTCTCTCGCTAGGATAGTGAGACTTTCAGCCACCGCTCCGGTACACCGTTCCTTTCGCCAGGATAGCGAAAACCTCCGTAACCCCGCGCACCATGCCTTCTCGCTAGGATAGCGAGATACTCAACCGCCACTCCGTTACACCGTCCTCCCGCCACCATATTCCCCGAGAGACAATCGCCGTCACACCGGGTTCGCGAGATCAAATGCTGGCACCGTAAACGCCACCACCGCATAACGTTAAAAAAACATCACTGCTACACGCCGATAATATTTTTGGCATTCACCTAATACTAATAATATATTCACTTCTGTATCAAAAATAGTCATAATCACAATATTGCTGCTTGAATAACAGCTCTAAACTAAAAATGTTTTCATGGATAATTGACTCAAACTCAAGAATTGTAAATAAGGTGAAGTGCCCTAAGTCTGGACAGTCCAAAAGTGATACCTAAATCTGGACAATTGAATTTTCATAGTAAAATCAGTAATTAAGAGATTAAATAATTATATTATATATTCTGAGGCCTTAGCTACAAGGTGTGAATATTATTTCATTATGACATCAATTGAAATTTAAAAATAAATTCAAAGTTCATCTGAAAACAGTATACAAAATAGTCTATTTACATGCGAATCATGTGCATTTATAGTTCGAACTTTTATTAGAAAAAAAGATATAATTTAAGCCCTCAGACAAAAAATAATTATCACGCATAATAATATTGATATCCTAAAATAAATTGGCAATCAAACTTAACGTAAATAATAATTATTAATCCAAATATTAGATGTCCAAGATTAGGACTGTGTGTGTGTGTTTTTTTTTTCAAAGATAAGTACTCCACACTGGGACGCGATGACAGTAGCTGTCCCACTCTAAGCTTATACGCAATGTGCTTACGCCTGAAGCCGGACACGTGTTTGTGAATAAAATCAACGCATTGTTTGCAAATTATTTAACTATATGTACGTATAATTAGTCTTCTATTAGCTTGAATAACGTATGTAGAAAATGTATTCCGGTTATGACGTTAATAATACTTTATGTTTACATCATAAATCTATCAGTATTTCTACTTAACCTTAAAAGTAGTATTATGACAAGTTTTATTAAAACAGTAAATGAAAATTAATTATTCATGTCGGTATAATTCTTAAAAAAATGTTTTTTCAGATTGTAAACTTGCTTTAAAAATTAAATTTCACGATGGCCATCACTAGAAGTAAAATTCTTGATCCTAGTCGAAAAAGAATTAATAAGTATGATAAAATACAAATTAAAAGTAAGAGCAAGCCAAAAGTCTTAATAAAATCTAAGGATATTATTAAAAATGACGGATTGAAGGAAAATAGAAGATTGAATAAAAATAAAAAATTGAAGAGAATTGAAGAATCTCATTCCGTTGAGTCCATCGTACAAGCTCTCAATGCAGTGGATGGTGGGTTATCGTTCAGGGAAGCTGCTAACCTGTATGAGATTGCAAAAAGCACATTGCATTCAAAAATGAAAAATTTAAGTTCTGTGGATGCTAAGAAAGGACTATCAACTGTACTGCCTAAGACAGAAGAAGATGACATAGAAAAATGGATTATTTACTGTGCCGAGCATGGATTTCCAGTAACAAAAGATATTGTATGTGATCAAGTTCAAAAATTTATCACTTCAGAGAACAGAAAAACACCTTTTAAAAATAACAGACCAGGCCACCGCTGGTTTAATGGATTTATGAAGAGACATACAAACCTAAGCAAACGAATCGCACAAAATCTTACTGTAAAAAGAGCGTCAGTTTTTGAAAGTGATTTAAGGCTTTGGTTTCATGATGTTGAAAGCAAAATGAAAGATAAAGGAATACCCTTAACAGATCCTAAAAGAATATTCAACTTGGACGAATCCTCTTTCGTGCTTGTACCTAAAGGAAATAGTGTTTTGGCAGAGAAAGGTGCACCAGTAAAAAGAATTGTTTCAAACAATGAGAAGGGCTGCTTAACAATATTGTTTACAGTATCTTTTGTTTACAGTGTACTGTAACAGTATCTAGCATCTGCTGAAGGGGTAATTCTACCTCCAATGATCATGTTCGATCTAAAAAATGTCCCCAAAAAAGAAATCTTACAAAAGATTCCAGAAAGCTGGGGAGTAGCCTATAGTGATAATGGCTGGATGAGCAGAAACTTTTTTCCAGTTTATAGCAAATATTTTTGTACCTTGGCTGAAGAAAAATAATGATCAATTCCCTGTAGTTTTGTTTGTAGATAACCATGCGTCACACGTTAACTTGCCTTTATGCAAGTTTTGTGTAGAAAACCAAGTGGAATTGGTCGCACTATATCCCAATTCTACTCACATAATACAGCCATTAAATGTATCATGTTTTAGACCTCTGAAAAAAGTATACAGGCGTACACTACGGGCGTGGCGTGTGGATAACAATATAATTGGTTTCAAGAAGCCAATGTTTCCAAAAGTATTGAAAATGGCATTAGATTCTCATGACTTTTCTAAAACACTTCTAAATGGTTTTGCAACAAGTGGACTTTATCCATTCAATGCTAACGCTCCAAATTATAATGTACTTGGAAAAAATCCCGACGAAAAAAATGCTTTAAAAAGAGTTGTAGAAAATAACAGCGAGAGTAACAGTGATCTAGATGGATGTACCAACAATAAACTATTGAAATTGTTCGAAGAGAAAATTATTCCTAGCAGCACATTGGATTCATTCAAACATTCATTCATTGGATACACTCATTTGATCATCCTTGGAGTGGAGCTTTAAGTGAAGTAATCACTTTAAGTAATCGCTTTAAGTAATCACTGTTTAACTCTTGGCGTAAAGTAACAGAACTGTGTGGTATTTATCATTAGCATTAATAATATTTTCAATAATATTCAAAAAGAATATAAATTCTAATTCATTTGCGAAAATATTTACAATAACTCTCTGAATTTTACTATTATATTACTATAATTTAAATAAATCAATAGGTAACGCTGGGAGAGAAAAAAATGTACTTAGTTCTAACTTACTTAATAATATAGAAGATAATTTAGGTAGTAGTGATACTAATCATCTCAATAATCATCACAAATAAAGATTTTAAAACAACTCTTGGAATAATCAGTATAGAAGAAGTGAATAGTTTTACTTTCTGCGATTAATTATAACGATAGTGCGAATGTAGCTCCCATGGTTACTGATTCTGATGATCGAAATCAATCTTATGAAGAAAAAATTTATCGGACTGAAGTCGACGATTACACAGAATGTCCACTGATAGAAGAAAATACACCAATTGCAGATTATCAGTTCTACAATCAATTTGGCACTTCAACGCTAGCAACAGTCGAAGCAATTATTCCTGACTCTGTCACAAATGACAGCACGTTATCGAATCCTAGCTTGGAAAATGTATGTAATACAGCTACAAATACTTCATATATTTCAAAAGGTTGGCTTATTTTATAATTATATTATTTTATAATTACTTTTAAAATTTTTAAACTATTATAACCAATGAAGAGTAATATTTTATTATGTTTTAAGATGAAATAATAAAGTGTGATATTATTGATTATACACACTATTATGACAGACTGAATAATAATGAAAAGTCTGTAATTGATCAAAATGATTTCAATTTTAATAAAAATAATTTTGAATTTTGCCATGCGAGTAGCTCCATGAACTCCGAAGGTTTGTATGAAAAAATTTTAATTATGCCATATTAATTCCAATAAACATTTATACTCATTAAAATTTTTGATGAACTTAATAGATGAGGCAAATGATTTGTCTCTTGTTAAAAGTTGTGATACTTTAGAAAATACACTTGCTAAAGTAAACTTTACAAGTAAAACGGAGCACTTGTCACAATCTAACAGTGAATATAATTTTATATTTATAAATAGTTGTTTTACTAATGATTAAAAGAATCACTAAATTTATATTAATATTTTCGTTATAGATACCAACACTTTAAACATATCGAACCACATGAGAGATAGTTTTACTGCCCCTAAATTTAAAATCTGTATGAAGAAAAATAAGGAAAGTGGTTCACTAAGAGCATCGGTTGTAGGAGATTTAATTAAAGATCTTGAAAAAAAGGAGCAAGAAAAAAAAAGCTATAGAAGAAGAACATTTGACAAAAAAACAGGAAAAAGAGAGAAACAAGATTAGAAAAGAAAAAGAACAAGAAATCAATAAAAAATTACATGAAAGAAAAAAGCTAATTACACAACAAATTAAAGATATTAAGTTACAAATCAATGATAAATCTAAAAAAATAAGATCTAAAGCAACTAATGATACAAAAAAAGATGAAATTAAAGAAGAAAAAGCAAAACTCAATTAGACAATATGGAAAAAGAAGTATTGTCTCTTGAAGTGATTGCTTTACAACAAAAAATAAAAATTATAGGGAATAGAATTTAATAGAATAATATTTTTGTATGTAATTTGTTAAAAATTTAATAAAGTTCGATGTTATAGACATAATTATATGTTATGGGTTCGTAAATAACGAGAAGCACCTTCAATGGTTAACGATATAAATATATATTTGGTTAAATAATACAATACTATAATCTATGATAAAAATATTACATATTACGCAAAGCATCTTCTATTCGTCATGCGCAACCAACGTTTTAGGTTATGTTCGTTCGATCAACTCGTAAATTGAATTTGTCCCGGTATAGGCTTTACTTCTGTCCAGGTACTAACTTAGATTGGATTTAATACGTCCAACTATAGGTTTGAATTATTCTTGTTAATACAATTAAGATATTAACCTAAACAATGATTTTTTATTTTAAATTACTTTACAAACTCTGAACTGTATGTTAAAACTCTTAAAAAATTATTTTTGTTTATTTAAAGTGATAAAATTTAAAATAGAAAAACATGCTGTCCAGGCATAGGGCACTTCACCTTATTATTGTTTTTGTTTCTTCACGAGTAAGCAAAGGAGTCAAGCGCGTAAACAAATAATGCTATTTCCGAGCGCTTCAACTAAGTATACCTACAAGTCGAAACTTCAAACTGTTATATCTCATCATGGAAATATCTGACAAAAATGTTTCAGACATTTACTTGTTTTTTCCTGTAGAATCTGAATATGTAACGTTTTATAGGGGGTTCCATTTAAAATTATAAAGTTACTCCCCCCCCCCCCTTAAAGGCCACTTCACGTTTATGTAGTTAGAAAGGCCCTTCAGATCCATGCAATTTAAGATCGATGGCATAGTTTTCGAGATATTGAGCTGTTAAGAAGGTTACGAAAGCCACCCGCAGATTTCGAGAGCGTTCCCCGAGGAAAATCTTCCGATTTCGCATGTGGGCTCGGCGCTACCTGCTACCGAATGGTGGGGCTTCGCGCCTGCGCACTAGCCGCTTGAGAGTGGCGTTCGGAGCGTTGCTTGAGGCAACCCCTCTCTTCTCGTTGCGATCTCGTTCGACACAGACGTGTCAACCAGGCACTCCTGTGCTGCGCGTTATAAAGTTAGTCACGCGTCTTAAATGTACTCCAATTCCAGTGTATTGTACCAGCAATCGTTCTGCAATAAATTTTATGTTCATCGTGCAATGGTGATTTATTCAATTGGACACAGAGAGAATAGTGGGCTCTCTTTGCGATTGTAAAACCGCATGGTAAAATAGTGTATCACGGACTCGTTGTACGTGAAACACTCTCGATTCGGAGATTCGAGACGTAGGATATTCCCGCAAGCAGTTCCTATCTAGGAATCTGCATTACCCCATTTCCCACACGCAAATTGCTCCTAATGCCATCTATCGCGAGTACCGAGTACGGCAAGTTTTAGGGAGGTGCCTAGAGCACCACCATTCCGTACAAGCCCCGGATAGGCGTCCCGCTTCATGGGATCGACCGGAGACAAACGATTGGCCAAATAGTACGAAACATTCGAATCCGGAACCAATTAAAAGGAGCCACTGTATACGGACGAAGAAACCCGGAGTCGACTACGAGGGCCAAGGGATCCTTTCGCGAACACATCTTTTTTTCGCTACCCCGCAGTCGTCTTATCCCGCTCACGTTAAGGATCCCGGCGAGGGTGGTGTGGCGGCATGTCTGGAAGAATTCTCTTCCCCGTTCGCCAAAGGCGATCGTTAACGTTTCGTTTCGAATCGATTTGGGGCCCGGGGATTAATGATGCCGAAATCGTAGTACCGTGGTACTAAACCATATCTCACCATATCCCCACTATGACCTACTGTTGCCCCTACTTTCCTTTTCCAACGCGCTCGCGCGCTTCACGCACCAGCATACCTCTACTATGTTCATGTGCGCTGCCTATGCGTGTAGCGCGCGAGCGCGTTGGAAAAGGAAAGTAGGGGCAACAGTAGGTCATAGTGGGAGTATGGATTAGTACCACGATACCACGGATTGGCATCAGTGCCGGAGACCTGTCGAAAGGGTGGTCCTGCGACTATTTCAGTTGCTTTGCGGATCGCGCAAATCTAGGAAATTCGGCAGTACGGAAAGGGTGGGGGGAACTAGGATCGATACGTTCCGTCGATACGGATCGACGAGTCACTGTCGCGCTGGTTGTCACCTAGAACGCATGTTCGTTTTCGCTCCCTACGGAGAAATCTCGCACGCTTTCACAAAGTACAAGTCCGCATAGCGGGTGGTTTATCGGTGACCCTGCAGCAGTTCTCGAGGGCGATCTACACCTGTTAACGAGGCCCCTGCCTTTGCAGCAGCTACGGTAAGTCGTCCTTGTGACTCTTTGATTCGTTTTCGCGCGAGGACGACGCGAGGTCGTCTCGTCCTCGAATTCGTCATTGCTCGCGTCTCACTCTGGAACGCTTTGAGCTCTAAGAAGAGTAGTTCCCCGCGATCGGAAGTTTTCCTCAGGAGTGCGTCATAAAAGAATAGCCGTTCGTCTCGAATTAGATAACTCAGCGAGCGATTAGGGAGCGTGGTACGTTTCGCCCGCGGTCACGCCGAGTCTACGTGCCTCTCGAGCACGTACGACTGCGGATTGTTTATCGCGCGCGGCGAAAAGCGTCTTGCTCGAGGTCATCGCGGCGGTCCTTGCAATATCGCGCCGTCTATCCGCGTCTCGCGAGAATCTCGTCTCGACGAGGATATTTTATTGTACCGTATTACCGTATTCTCGCGAGTATTAATGACTAACGCGCTGTACGAGCGCCCATCTTCTCGCACTATTGTATAAGGAGCGCGGACACCCGGGTCGCGGCCACGTGGCCGCATTCTTGTAATTTTATTGCTGACACCTTCATTAAATGAACTAGAGTCAATTTAGTCTTGTTGCTTTCGACCTGCGAGATCCGTCCTGCCGTGAGGGCTGTCCCCGTTACCTCCCGCATTCGAACCTCTGCCGGCCGTTCGCGTTCTTTTCCCATCGCTCGCGTATCGAGGAGGCTCGCCGTCCGGGCTCGGCTTCTCTGAGCCCGTACATTTGTCGCGTTTCGCGTGGTACTTCCGAGTACCTGGCGCCCAAACGAAGATCCTTCGCGTTCCGGTCGAGCCACCCCGTAAAATTCCGGGTAGACCGTGCTTGCACGGCCGTCCGCGGCCCGGTCTCAGTGCCTGTAAAAACCCGGGGTTGACCGTTTTCGGCGGCCTTCCAACCGCGCGAAAAAGGTTAACATCACAACATATATGCTTATTTTAAAAGTTGCGACGGTTACATCCAGGCGCGAAACCGAAAGTACGACGCGCGACCGCGAGAGCGCCACCGCGTTGAACCGTTCTTCTCGCAAGTGGGACCCGCCAAACCGGTTTCTCGCGAGCAGAGATGTGCACGCCTGGGTATAATTACCCTGGACAAACGCCATTAAGACAAGAGGAGCCGAACCCGTAGTGTCGAGGAGTAATCCTTGTGGCGAAACCGACCCAACCGGAAAGCGAATCTTTTTGAAGGCTGATTGAGCGAGCGACCGACCGACCGACCTTGTCCACTCCACTATTCCTGGCCCGAGTGGTGAAATACCAACGGGAGTCCCTCCACCTCAGTGGCACAACGCCGAGTAGGTACCGATCCGCCCCAGTGGCGAAAGCACTACCACCGCATGAGCACTGCTCGTACCGAGCGACCGCTCCACCCGTAGCTCCGCGCCTTCGCTTATTTCCGAGCGACCGCTACCGCCGAGTGACCGCTATCTCCGAGCGACCGCTGTTTCCGAACGACTGCTATTCCGAACCGTCTCGTTAGAGGCCCACCTCCTGCCATTCGAGGTTCCGCGACCTTGGACAGCCGACTGACGCGGCAACACCTTCCACCGCACCGGGTAACCGTCACAAATCTGAGTCAAGTTTTAGAATTGATGCTTAAATAACACGGTGATTACTAATACTACGGGTCACGGATCTTTGGCGATGCTATTGCACATCTGGTTCTTATATTTGTGTCGTATGTGTGATGGGTAAACTATTTTGATATTCTATGTAAAGTGTGAAAGAATTAGAATAACGTAACATAAGTAGCAAGATGTAATAATAAGGATAACAAAAATAAAAAATAATGATAGAAAAGAAAAAAGAAAATAAAATAATACCCTCTCTAAACTATCGAGGATTGCTCGCGTTTAGCAATTGCTTATGAACTATGTTATTAATTATTATTTATTATGAACTATGTTATTAATATTACTAATTAGTTGGGTCTAGTCACCAATACCTTTCCGCGTTGTTCCTGTTTTTGTCTTCTATGTCGTATTTGGTGAGGTTATAGCGGAAACTCATGTCTGGATCGTTTAGTCTTATGTTACTATTGTATGTTATTGTTTTATTGTAATTTTTTTTGTTGTAGTGGTATATTATTGGTTGTCTGTCAGTGTTTTGTATAAGTCCTGCATTGTGTAAGTCTAAATGAATGAAAGACTCTGGCGATGTGTAACCTGTATGTCTTGTTTTTTCAATATTGCGGATTGGAGTAGGGTGAGCCGAATTGGGCTATTGTTTGTTTTTATTGTTTGTTTGTACATAACTTGTTTGGAGTACATACCTACGTTATGTTTCATTATAATTCTGAGAACTTTTAGTTTAGATAACTTCCTAATGAATAAGTTTAGGGCATAAGTATGTTAATACTTTTATGTAGAGTACAACAAACTGCATCGATTGGTGCAGTCAAAAATATAGGCTTCCATTTTAAAAAAGTGCAGTTGCATTGTTGTACGCACCGATGCACAAAAGTGCATAAAATTATTTGCATATTATGCATCGTCTGATACCATTTAATTTTTACTTATAACATCTTCTCCTATTGCCAACCGTTTAGGACGTAGGAGATACAGCCTGTTCCAGCTGCGTGGGACACCCTGTATAACGTAAATTTACTTCATTGAATGTTAAAAATAAAAAATATTCAATTTTCTTTTCCGTACCTTATTTTATCTATTTAAATAGTATAAAAGTGCAGACAATTTCTTTTATGTCTATATATACAGGGTGGGGCACTATAAACAGATCACCTGGATAACTCGCTTGCTTTTGAAGATAGAAGAAAATGCATCAGACCAAACTTACTTGATATCAAGGCGCTCGTAATCTGATGTCATTAATTTTTTTAGATGTTCGAACTGCGATCCATTTTCTACGATACAGAGCTCTGCTCTTTGTATTAGATTTCTTCCCAAGTAGCACCGTACGTCCATAGAATGTACGTTTTACGTCCAATTTATGTCCAAACGTCCTACGTCCATTCTGAACATTTGATGGATGTTCTTAGGACGTAAATTCTGGACGTTCTAGGAACATCCGTTTTTTAGGTTTTATGAATGTCCTCAGGACATAAATTCTGGACGTTCTAGGAATATCTGTTTTTTAGGTTTTATGAATGTCCTCAGGACATAAATTCTGGACGTTCTAGGAATATCCGTTTTCTAGGTTTTACGGATGTTCTTAGGACGTGAATTTGTTGCGTGGTAAAAGTGGGCTCTACCACCGGTATAGGAGCTGTTCCGTGCTAAGCGTGAGCGTGCCAAAAAGTGGTGGCAAGTGGCAAGTTCAGACAAAGGCGTGAGCGAAAACAGCATCGCGCGACTTGAGCGAAATGATTTCTTGCGCGTGAGATCCAGTGGGGCCCAGTTAAATATATATAAATACAAGTATGTTTCACTAAACCTGCCTACGTGAATAATTTGTGTCAGGTTATGTTCCCAGGATACATAAAAACGGAAAAAGTAGTAAGTGAATAATTCACGAAATCCTAACCTATAAAGTGAAACCGTTACTGTAACTTGTATATCTTTTTTTATCTTCATATTTTATTTCCAGTCACTGGCACTACAACAGACTCTGGCATTCTGAACAGACCCAGAGAGTTTGAAAGAAGGCAGCAGAAAGAGGAACGAAGAAGTTACAGCAAGATTGGTATGTAAATGAAAATAAAGCACCCTACATATACAACATTAAATTATTACATTCATAGCTGTGCATCTCATCCTCCTACTGTAATTTATATATTCTTTTCCTTTAAAACATATTTTATTTTCAGTCGCTGCCACCGAGGAGGAAACGCAGACTCTAAACAGGTCCAGAGAATGTGAAAGAAGGCAGCAGGAAGAGGAGCGAAGAAGTTGCAGCAGTTGCTAATGTGATAAGAACAAAGAAAGAATTTAAGATTCTTAAAATCTTGCAGCGTTATAAAAAAATAATAATAAGTAGTATAATTGTTGAATATGTCCCAAATAGCACCCGGACATCCGATGGACGTCCAGTGGACCTCCATATCGGACCTATGTACATCCCACAGACGTCCGAATAATGTCCGTATGTCCGAGATATGTCCAAGATATGTCCCAGGAATGTCCGAGAAAGGTCCCAGTTAG
>CM052253.1:246864-267619 GCA_028455795.1 Lasioglossum marginatum
AGTTGTAAAATGCATCTTTTAGTATTTTTTCTACAATTCCGATCAATGGTAATTTTTGAAAAAATGTATTTTTCATATCCTGTAGTAAACTAATTGCTTTAGCTTCCCAAGAAAGTTCAAATTGCATAGTACAATAATAAAAAAGTTATCGTCTTTTTTATAGTGTCCTAATATTAATCCGAGTCACTGTAGTTCTATTAACTTACCAATAATTGTAGAATTTATAGAAACCTGGTCGGATTCTATTTGGTCCACCGTCCTGCTGCATGTACCTGAAAACAATAATCGTGGTTTATACACCGATATAATAATTATTTATGGAAAGAAATTAAGGGAGTAGACTCCTTTTTCCAGGATTGCAAGGGTGCCGGATTCGCGTTCTCATGTCTCGATAATACAAATATGGAGTTTTTTAGTAGTCAAAAACGCTAGATAAAAGATCGATCTAGGACGCTATCACCCTCAAAAGTCCTATTTTTCCGTTTACGAGGCGTAATTTGCATTATTCGGAAGCATACTACTATGCATGTAACTGTTTTCATAGCTACATGCTGCCGAATAATGCAAATTAAGCCTCGTAAACGAAAAAATAGGACTCTTGAGGGCGCTGGGCCCCCAGATCGATCTTTTATCTAGCGTTTTTGATTACTAGAAAAACCCAATTTTTGTATTATTGAGAAATGCGTATGCAGCACCTCATCAGATTCTATTTGGTCCACCGTCCTGCTGCATGTACCTGAAAACAATAATTATGGTTTATACACCGATATAATAATCATTTATGGAAAGAAATTAAGCAGTTATCATAAAATAGCATAAAATCTTTTATTTACGTACCTAGCCCGTTGCGTTGTTTGAGCGCGGGAGGGGGAGGCAACACCGATTCCGAATCCTCTTCGGTGTCGCTCACATGTTGTACAATTTGGCGTTTCCGCAGTTGACTGAGTTCAACTTCTGACTGTAAGTCAGAAGTCTCCTCAGCCATTTTCGCCTTGGCCCTTGCCCTTGCATAATCATCTGAAAGCATTTTTAAATTATATATATGTAATTATTTTAGTTTCATCATATTATAAAATCTTTAACTCACCAAAAGTGCCATTCTTAAAATATTTAATAGTGTGTTTTGGCCAGCATTTCTTCACTTCTACACACGCTTTCATAGCCTTCATCAATTGGGCCTGGGGTAACGAGGGCCAAGGCAATAATCCCCTATCAACCACGAAGAGGGTACTGCCTCCACCGTACCATCTTGCAGAAATTCGACTATCGTCCACGATTTTATATTAAGCAGGTTCTGCAAAATTTATATTTAATTAATGTATAAGAAATACAGTATTTCATCCCAATAAATATCCCCATAAATATCCCAAATGTCTGGCCTGTAAATGTCCCAGATCTATCCTCACTACGGCCTCGGTCGCCGAGAAGTATGACATCATGCGGCTCGAGTATATCGGTGAGATCACACTAATCCGAATTTCTAACTTCTTTATTTTTCATTATCTTTTTATGGAACTTTCATTGCCATATTCGTGGCATTTTTCTAATGCAGAATCATACCAAATATGATATAATTCCGATGATATTTACTTGTGTAATAGACGATCAAAGTTTCTGGCGCAAGGAAGGACAACCCATAAAAAAATAATGGAAAATAAAGAAGTTAGAAATTCAAATTAGTTATATTTACATTTCTCGGCGACCGAGGCCTCTCGAGCTCGGCTGTCCTCTACGTTCGGCAAAGAATACTATCCCTGACGCATAAATGTCCCTCGGCAGGCCCGTGCTGGGGACTTATATCGATAAAATACTGTATTTTTACATTGTATGCCGCGAGGTCTTCGTTCATCATCGTATACCGCGGAGTTCATCACACACACTTTAAATCAGACTAACTTTTTATGAATGGACCAAACGACTTCAATTTCTCTGTAAGGCTAAAAGGATTAGTTTAGTAAATGACGTCTATTAAATATTTTGAAAAAATTCATTTGATCGGAATTGTGACAAATCGTAGTAAAAATTGATTTTTACAACTTTTTCAAAGATGTGTTTTGTAAATTCGTATAAATTATATAAATTCTGAACATTTCATTGAAATTGGTTAATTGGTTCACGAATTAGAAACGATCAAAATTGGTAAAGATTGCAATTTTTCATGATTTTCGGCCTATAAGTGCCATTTTTACTACTTTTGTCCGTTTATAATTCGTAAACCAATTAACCAATTTCAATGAAATTTTCAGAATGCATATAATAGCCTTACAGAGAAATCGAAGTCGTTTGGCCCAGTCATACAAAAGTTATTCTAAGTTAAAGTGTGTGGGATCAATGATGTGCGTAACTGTATAAAATAATTTAACGGAATGGCATAAACAAAAACACTAACGGTAACAAATAATAACAATGAAAATACTTACTTCTCTAACTATGAAGTAAATACGATAATATGGTAACGATGAATGTATCACAGGAGATATCTCAAGCACGTTCTCGAAGCTCTCGCACAAGACTTTTTCTGTCACGCAGCAACGGCGCGTTCTTCTCTCGCCTTCGATCGTCGCTTGTTTCATCGATCGTCGCTTGTTTTATCAACTGTCGCTTTTCTTCCCGACAGTGTTCCGATTGCAACCAACTTTTCTCGCGCATGCGCGACGATTTCAGCCTCAGTAGCGCATAAAATGGGGTACCTTGAGCACTCTGCAGAATTTTAAAAACTTATTAGTATATACATATGACAATATTAACAATAACTTACCTCTCGTTCCACATTACTCTCTCGTCTATGACTATCACTCGTCCCGTCAATAATACCGGTTAGTACACTCCCGCCAATATAACTGCCTCATCGTTGCCCCTATTTCCATGATGTCTTAAAGGAGAGCTATCGATAGTTCGCCTAAAAGAGTGGGGAGCCCATGGAAACCTTTTTCCCGTGTTCGCACAGCAGGAAGCCGTCATCCGCGCTCGAAATTTATGACTTTTGGCTCCGGCGCCCGGTGCCGGCGCCGCTGTATGAGCGCACCCTTACTGTTTTGGCCGTGCATGCGCGAGAAAAGATGGTTGTAATCGGAACAATGTTCGATGGTACCGTACAGCTACCTTACGTTTTTGTGAAGTTAGTTTAGTTCAGTTTGCAATAAAGTATTCTTAATAAAAAATGTGGACAAGTGTTTTCGTACTATCAACTGTGTGGGAATTTGTTATTTCTATTTCAGATAAGTATTTATTTTATATTTTTTATTATTCATTATTATTCATTCAAACATGACTGGCAAAAGAAAAATTAAGAAATATTATATGCGTGCTAAAAGATCTTCGCGTCTATCGAACGATGGTTTTCACCAAGAAGCTTCTGTTTCATCGGACAGAAGTATTAATTAGCAATGAAAACAATGAATTAGTTTATTCTGATTTTCCGTCGAATAGTGCTATTGAAAGTGACATTTCTGTAGAAAATCTTCAGTTTAGAGGGACTACAGAAAGTCAGAATTTCACAGATTCAACGCGCGTGTTATTAACCGACAGTAATGATATAAATGTTCGTGTTAGTTTAGCGGAATGGGCTGTAGAACATAATATTCCACATGTCGCGGTTAACAGTTTACTTTCCGTATTAAAGAAGCCCATTCCAAATTTACCCACGGATGCTAGAACTCTTTTAAAAACATGTAAGACAGTCGTTACCAAACAAATTGAGCCAGAACATTATTACCATTTTGATTTGAAGAATGCCATTTTAAATCTTTGTCGATTTATAGACATTTCTTGTTTTAAAAATAATACAATTCAAATTAACGTTAATATTGACGGTCTTCCATTATCAAGTAGTTCTGGCAGCCAAGTATATCCAATTCTTTGTAGTATAACAGGATATACAAATGTAGAAATGATCGGCATTTATCATGGTTATGAAAAACCAAAAGACGTTAACAGTTTTTTATTCGATTTTGTTGAAAAGGCAATAGTCCTTATTAATAGTGGACTTTTAATTAATGAACATTTATACCATTTACAAATAAAATCTTTTATTGCGATGTTCCCGCAAAATCTTTTATCAAATGCATAAAAGGTCATACGGGATATCACTCTTGTACAAAATGCCATATTGAAGGAGGTTTTATTGATAATAGGGTATGTTTTCCAGACGTAGAAAATATTAGATTTCGAACTGACCTTGAGTTTAGATTAAAAGTTGATGAAGATCATCACGCGGGTACAACTTCTTTAGAAAATATTCCGGGTATTGACATGATCAATTCTTTTCCACTCGATTACATGCATTTAATTTGTTTAGGTGTAATGAAGAAATTACTCTTAAACTTGTGGTGCTGTGGAAAACCTACCACAAAAATTTCAAATTTGCAATCTCGTAAGATATCAAATTCCTTAATTTCTCTGGCGAAGTGCATACCATTAGAATTTAATAGAAAGCCGCGGAGTTTAAATGAACTGAAACTATGGAAAGCAACGGAATTTAGGCAGTTCCTTTTTTATACTGGCCCAGTAGTCTTATTACAAAATAAGTAAAGATCGATATACAAATTTCGTTTCATTGCATGTAGCAATCATTATATTATCCAATTCAAAATATTTTAATTTAATTGACTATGCATCTGAATTGTTACATTATTTCGTTAAAACGTTTAAAATATTATATGGAGCACAGCACATCTCTCACAATGTTCACAATCTCTTACACATTGCGGAAGATGTAAAAAATCATGGGCCATTGCACAATTTGGGAGCTTTCAATTTTGAAAATTTTTTACAAAGTATTAAAGAGTCTATTCGAAGGAATGATAAAATATTAGAGCAGTTAGTAAAACGGCATACGGAAAAATGCCATATTTTTATGGAAGAAAAGATCCTATTTTTAAAAATGAACATTTTGACGGACCCTTAGGAAGAAATATTAATGCTACTAAACAATTTAAACGCGTTGATTTCCATGATTTCAGTTTAAAAATTAGTGAGCCAAATAACTGTTGTTCTCTTGTAAATGGTGATATAATTCTTGTTGAAAATTTAATATTATCAGGCGACATATACAAAATAGTTGGTAGAAAATTTTTATATCTAAAAGATTTTTATGAAAGTCCCTGTAAATCATCCAAATTTGGAATTTTTTCAATAGAATCTCCTTCTTTAGGTCCTTCTGAAATTTTTAACATTACGGATGTTTTCGCGAAATATATTAAATTAGAAATTGAAGAAAAAATTATTGTTTTTCCATTGCTACATTGTCTTTCATAAGTACAGTGAAACGAATTAATATTCGGACGCTGTAAAAAAGACGATAACTTTTTAAATATTGTACCATGCGATTTGAACTTTTTTGGAAAGCTAGAGCAACTACACGGACGTGAAAAGATATTTTTTCAAAAATTGCAAATTGTAGGAATTATTTCAAGAGTATCTCATTTTAAGAGTATCCGAATATTAGTGGGAGTTACTGATTATATATACATATGTGCTATCACTGCTACGTAAATCACTCCTATAATAAAAAAATTTATATACATTTTATCATTTTTATACTTACATCTTTTATAATACTTATAAATAAGTTATAAATAAATATATATATTAGTGTTATACATATATGCGATTGTATTGTACTACGTACCTAATCCATGTCCTTATATAATAATTAATGTTAATAATACATGTGATATTTGTTTTACTTTTTAACCTCATATATTGATACAAATTTGTGGTAACAGCTGGTGTGGCGTGATAGCAAAGTATCACGTTTCCACCCAAAAGACCAGAGTTCAAATCCCACTAGTGATGCTATTTATTTTTAATTTATTATATTTATTAATATCCTAGATATATACTAGACAACGGATGTTCTGCATTTATGAAAAGAATAAGTGTAACATACATAGGTGTAACATAAATCAGTAAATAAAAAAAATTATAAAAATTTTAAAATGCTATGTACTATTATATCATTTTTGATGTATTAAACATACTAATTAAGAAAAAAATTTCAATTTTACTTCAGTTCTTTGTTGCAATTCAAGTAGAAATTTTTTATTTTGCATATATGGCCCCGATATGTATATAAATAAATATATGTAAATAAATAAATATATGTATATAAATAAATATATTGTTATAAATATATATGTACATAAATAAATATTGTTATAAATATATATATGTATATAAATAAATATTGTTATAAATATATATATGTACATAAATAGATATTGTTATAAATATATATATATATATATTGTTGTATATAAATATGTTTTATGCATGAGAAGTGAGCATCCTTGTACGTACGAAAGTCCTGAACACGGCTATAAAACTTAAAAAATAAACATACTTTGAACATCCGAAATTCAGGTCCCACCAGCGTCCCTTGGACGAAAAAATCGGATGTCCCTGGAAGTTCGAAATTCAAGTCCAACGGAAGTCCTTAGGACGTAAAAAACGAATGTCCATAGAATGTCCGAAATTCAAGTCCAGCGGAAGTCCCTGGAACGAAAAAAATGGACGTCCCTGGGAAATCCGAAATTCAGGTCCCACGGATGTCCTTAGGACGTAAAAAACGGATGTCTATAGAACGTCCGAAATTTAAGTCCATCGGATATCCCAGGGACATCCGCAACGGACATCGGACGTACGGACGTGAATTGGACCAAAAACGGACGTCCAACGGACGACCGGTGCTATCTGGGGTTATTAATATTGAAAAGAAATATGTTATTAATATTGCAAATAGGTCTTAAATATATACAATTTGTAAAATATGTAAAATTATAATAAAGTTTTAAATCAAAGTTTGGAAACTCCTTTAAACCTGCACGAAATTTCCAGATAACGTCTAAGAACTTTCTGGTAATGTCCACAGAACGTTACTTTCAAACATCCTAAAAACGTTCTGAGAATGTCCACACAGTACATTCTCAGGATGTCCAACAACGTAACTGGTACCTTCCTAGCACATTCAGAGAACGTAACTAGGACATAACTGGCACATTTTGACATTGGTTGGACGTTCTCCGAATGTACGGAATGTCCGAAACGGACATTCTCTGGACGTACATAGGATATCCCTGTGCTACTTGAGTTGTTGTCGCTATAATGAGAACTTCTCTTTTTTATGCTATTACATGCATTTGCTACGTGATTCCGAAGTTCTTGAATATCATTAATTGTTGTGTCGTAACAACGGATTGCAGATATCTCAAAAGATAAAAATTCGACGTAGACAGATCCGGAGAACGCGGTGGCCAATGAATTGGACCATGCGTTCTTGAACGTACGATTCTAAAGCGTACGTGATAAATAGAAATATAATAATATGAGAAGCGATGGAAGTTAACATAAACCGAAACAAAGATCGGAGCTCTGTATCATAGAAACTGGATCGCAGTTCGAACATCTGATGTAATTTGCTCGAGCCCTACCGTGTGTGGAAATATGTAAGTAATGGAAAAAGTATATAGTATATATATAAATTACAAAATTACATTAGAAGAAAAATAAATTCTATTCTATAAACAACTACGTTTACATTAATTAATATTAATATAATTAAATATATTACAGAGAGAAGAACACTGGACCAGAAAATTGAAGAATAATGTACATATCTATATGGATATATAGATATTATCTGTATTCAACAAATTTAAAATCAATATACAGGTTTGTGCAAACGTAACTTTAATGAAAAATTTCCAATTTCCAATAAAAGGTTGGATTTCCTTACAGTTCGAGAGTAATAATCTTTACCACAAATGCATCTATCTAAAAATGCTAAATAATGTATATCTGATTGTATACTAATATATGTTAATTTACATAAAATGTGTTTATGATTTTCAGATTTTAGGAAATTGATTCCAAATTAGGAATATTTATTATGGTTTCCATTATTGCACACATGTGAGTAAATACAATTGTTACATCTTCTGTAGATGATCAAAATATACATTATTTACAGTTGTACATTTATCCTCCACAATTAATAATTTACATATATGTATTACAATTTAATTTTTTTTCAACAGAATGGAACCCATAACCGGATATATAAATCTTAATGGAATCATCAACAATAGAAGTGGATAAATAATCAGTGTCAAAAATTTCTGAAAAACCGCTGACATCAACAGAAAGATTACGAAGATCATTACTATCATCATCGCAATTCGTGAAATAAAAATTCATTAGCTTCTTGAAAAACTTGTAATTTCATGTCATTACTAATCAGAATCTGTGTTTTAAGTACCAAGAAATCAGAAGTATCACTACATACAAGCATGCAAAAATAAATTTTTGAATTTGTTATTTTAATACTCCAATGGTTCGAAATTACATGCTTTTCTTTATAATTGTTTATTAATTTTAAGAAACCACTAATTAGATCAGAATCAATAAACTCTCTAACTAAATTTTCATGGTTTTCAATTATTCTTTCCCTGCGCTCTACAGGATTTTTTCTTTGTGGTAGCACACGTTTTGACGATATTTAAAAAATTGATAATCAAGAAGGATTTGGCATTAATTTGTTTCAATACTGAAATTAAAAAATCTTATAAAAAAATCTATAATTTAAGATCGATTGAAAAATTTCACTCAAAGAAAACTAAAAAGCAGAAAATAATTATTTAAATAAAAAAATTTTTTTTTAAACTATGTTTTTAAAACGGACAAAAAAGTATACATTTATTTAAATAGAAATATCATGTTTAAAAAAGGTAATAGGTAATAGTAAGAAGTGTATCATTTGCAGTGCAATAAAATTGTTAGTGATTTAGGTGAACTATTCATGCATCAATTATCTATTGCAAGCGCCCTACGTTTTTCGTTTTAGATCTGACAAGTATTTTCACAGCTGTTAAAAATTCACAATCACAAATTTATTTTAAATAATGTTATTTATATTATTTTATATTATTTAGTCCGTTTTTTAAACATGATATTTCTATTTAAATAAATGTATACTTTTTTGTATGTCTTAAAAACGTAGTTTTTAAAAAAAATTTTTTTTATTTAAATAATTATTACACCATAGATCGATAGAGTATCAAATTCTGAGTATAAATGCGTTGACCTTCATATGTCCTAAACCTAATAGTTAACGAGATATTATCCAAAGAAGAAAGAAAATTATTTCGATAATATTTCGTTAACTATTACATTTAAGACATATGGAGGTCAATACATTTTTACTCAGAATTCGATAGTCTATCGATTTATAACACAGAAAGTAGGTCTTTCCATTTAAAAAAATCAAGGTGACCTTGAAATCTCCTCTATACCTACACCCACGCAGAAAATGTTTGTCACAATATGCCCCCCTCTATACCGTGTAAGTTTTGTGTATAACATTTTTCCATATTATTGCAAATAACAGCAATATTCAAAGTGGACTTTGTTATTGCCCCACTCTGTATACAAAACTTACACGGTATAGAGGGGGGCATATTGTGACATAAACATTTTCTGCGTGGGTGTAGATATAGAGGAGATTTCAAGGTCACCTTGATTATTTTAAATAGAAAGACCTACTTTCTGTTTCATGAATCGATAGACTATCGAATTCTAAGTAAAAATGTATTGACCTCCATATGTCCTAAATCTAATAGTTAATGAGATATTATCGAAATAATTTTCTTTCTTCTTCGGATAATATCCCGTTAACTATTAGGTTTATGACATATGAAGGTCAACACTTTTATACTCAGAATTTGATACTCTATCGATCTATGGTGTAAAAAATAGGACATTCCATTTAAAAAAGTCAAGATGACTTTGAAATCTCCACTATGCCTGTACCCACGCAGAAAATGTTTGTGTCACAATATGCCCCCCTCTATACCGTGTAAGTTTTGTATACAACATTTTTTCACATTATTACAAATAACGGCAATATTCAAAGTGGACATAGTTATTGCCCCACCCTGTATATAATAACCAGTTATATTATACTGGTAACTCGTCAAGATCAAGAGCGTCGTCAAGACCAGCACGTTCGTCCTCCATGACGAGTGTACAAGACTGAAAAAAAGTCTGACGGTTGCCACTACACCATCATTCAGACTGTCAGTCTCCCCTCCACTTCCCGTGATTGAAGCTCAATTTCCAAATATCTGGAAATCCGTCAGTTCACTTCATTAGTCCGTCAGTATTAACTTTACACGATCAATCAAAATGTCAATTTTCGACTTGAATGTTATCCCGACTGACCGTGTAGGGCCCGCTTTATGTTTCCCTCGCGCCACGCAGTAGTGATACCGTTCACGCGTGTGTCGAAAATAAATATATAATTTAATATTAATAAGTAAATAATTAATTTTCAATATATTTAATGGCTGAAATTGATTTGCAAAAGATTGAATTTGTTTTGCAAATGGGAAGAAATTGCTTTGCAGAAGGGTGAAGTGATTTGAAAAAGAGTGAAATTGATTTACAAAATTTTCATTTGAAATTGACTTGCATACGGTTGAAGTTGACTTGCAAAACAGTGAATTCGAACTGCAAAACCTATATAATCACTTTTAGCGTACTAATTGTAAGATTTAATAGCCATAGCCGCTTGTAACCAAATGTACTTCTGCTCCTACTCTTCCTAATTTTCCACTATTTCCATCACCTTTCAAACACACTCTACAACTACAATGTGGACGATAGTTAAACAAGCACGTGTTCAATATTTTTCTAAAAATTATCGCACACATTGAACATATTCTTCTGTGCGAGAAAATGGAAAGAACAAAAGAAAATCTTCGCATGGATGCGTCAGAAAATATCATCATGATTTAGTTTTGTTCATATTGTGCGGGGAAATGTTTAAATTTTAAGCTTAATATTACAAATTAGTAAACAGCAAGCAGAAATTGTAATCAGATATAATAAGATAAATTAGTAGTGCAGTTCTTTTCTATGAAAATTTCGAGGATTCGTGTTTCATAGCTGTTTTCTTTGGTGCACGTATTTTGGAAAAATGCATCAGATTTGGAGAGGATGTATGGACATACCGACGGTTCTAATATTTACCAGGGCATGCAGCAATAGTCATTTCGGAAGACGACACGCATTGAGGGTTGGAATTGGTTTATCGATGTACGAGGTTACTCGCTGCCAATTTGATATTCCAAATCATAACCAAACTCAACTGAATCGATTGACAGTTCTATAGTAAAGAATTAACATCAATTTACGCGAAACAATATTGAAGTAAAAACGTGTGATTCTACTAAATACAATTACACGATCAATGTTTAGTGCAGTTGGATGTCAATTACACAGATAGAGCGATATAGGGGAGCGTCGTACGATACCGGTCAAAACTAGTTCTTACTTTCATTGCTAAATGTCAAAAGTTAACTGTATGTTTTATACATAAATAAATTAATATTATTGTTTTATGTAACATACTTTAGGGTTATTCTTTTTACATCACGTTCACCAGAATGCGGAGTTTTAGGCAAAATAAAAATTGTGCAAGTCTATTGAAGCAAGCGAGTGAAGTTAAACGAAATTATATTTTCTCTTTTAACGATCTTAAAAAGTTAAATATAATATAACAGTACCCTAAAATCTTTCTGTCTTTTCAAAGACTAAAATATTGTTATATTATTTTCAACTTTTGGAGGTTATTAAAAGAGAAAATGAAATTGAACAGTAGTTGACGTTTTGAATTTTGTTATATAAATGTATAACATCCGCAATCCCTAAATAGCTTAGTTGTATTATGGACACTATCTTTACAATATTATAGGTATAAATAAGCAGCCCAAATTTTGTAATTTCCTTCATATATTATTTACAAAAATTTAAAATTCCTTCACACGTTCCTCGTACACTATTAATAATATTGATAATCTAATTGTTGTCTAGTATCAGAGTTGTGCAGAATTACAATTGAATTACTCCAGGAATTATAATTACAAAGTAATTGAATTACGTTGTAATTGAGTCATATTGTAATTTATCATTCAGATCTTCATTCAATTAAATTACAATGTAATTCGTAATTCGTAATTGCAATTGAAAAAACAAGTATATGAAAGAAAAACATAAAAATATATCGCACTTCTTCAAAGCTCTGGGCTATAATTTGGAGAGATGTATTTTAATTATATTGTATTTCAATTACACATCTGATTAAAATAATTAGTAATTGAATTAATTGAAAGGTATGAATTATGTAATTCAGTTACGACGTAGTTGAATTACTATATAATTGAAATACAATGTAATTCAATTGTGTAATTGAATTAGCACAACTCTGTCTAGTATCCATCAAATTCTCGAACTCTAAAAAATAAAAAATGCACAGATCAAGAAAGTATCGATCATTTCATTTGCAATCATTATAAACTTTGAATGAAATTCTCCTATTTTAAATACAATAAATGTATACACATATACAGGGTGTCCATTTGAAAACTTTCTAGCCGAATATCTCGAAAAGTATGAAGGTCCAAGGATTTCGAGGGGGCAGTATCAGTTTTTTATTTGGGTGGCGTGAAGATCAACTTTGTTTTTTCAAATGGAAACCTATATTTTATATTATGGGATCTTATTGTACGTACAAAGACCAGCAATTTTCGTAGGATACTTTTTTTTATCCGCGCACTAGTTTCGGAAGTAATTGTACTACGATATATGTAGTATCTCGTATTACGATGATTCACACTTGATTAAATAGTACAATCTTATATTGAAAGACAGATAACATAAACAAGAGATCAATAGAGGACAATTTTGTTTTCAAACAGTACGTGCTAGTACAAACTGGAAAACATCAACGATTTGCGTCAAAGAATTTTATACAATAATATGACTCGCTCTACTTCTCTTTAAATATCTCCGAAACTAGTGTGCGGATAAAAAAAAGTATCGTATGAAAATTGATAGTCTTTTTACGTACAATAAGATCCCATAATAAAAAATATAGGTTTCCATTTGAAAAAACAAAGTTGACCTTCAAATGACCTTGAAAATGCCACCCAAATAAAAAACTGATACTGCCCCTTCGAAATCCTTGGACCTTCATACTTTTCGAGATATTCGGCTAGAAAGTTTTCAAATGGACACCCTGTATATGTGTATACATTTATTGTATTTAAAATAGGAGAATTTCATTCAAAGTTTATAATGATTGCAAATGAAATGATCGATACTTTCTTGATCTGTGCATTTTTTATTTTTTAGAGTTCGAGAATTTGATGGATACTAGACAGAGTTGTGCTAATTCAATTACACAATTGAATTACATTGTATTTCAATTATATAGTAATTCAACTACGTCGTAACTGAATTACATAATTCATACTTTTCAATTAATTCAATTACTAATTATTTTAATCAGATGTGTAATTGAAATACAATATAATTAAAATACATCTCTCCAATACATCTCTCCCCCCTCTTTCCCCCTCTGTCCTTGGACACGTGTTTTACACTTTTTTAATATCTTTCATACTTTCCGAGATATTCGGCTGGAAAGTTTTCAAATGATATGCCTTTTTAATAATATCATTAATAAATTTAATCCAAAAAATACTAAGTAAGCAGTTGGTTGATAATGTGTTCGAAATATAACCTTTCAAATTTTGCATTACACTGTCCAACAAATTTCAACTTTTTTGACGTTTCGATTTTCACTATGCGATTCTTATAAAGTTTTCTGCGCTGATTCCGACTCTGCCCTTAATTTTTCTCCTAGACGCACAGCTTTTGAAGCTTTAAAAAAGTTTACATTAAACAAATATTGTGATGTTATTATAAAAGATATTGAGTAAAAGATTCTGTAGACTTTCCTGAATACAGTGATATCCAATATTAATACATTATGAATGTATATTATACATTATGAATGTTTTCACGTCAGCCGTTCTCAAGTGATGCGCTTACCAACGAACAGCATTTGATTTTTATTTATACATATAGAAGATAGAAAATAGACAAGTGATGCGCTTACCAACGAATAGCATTTAATTTTTATTTATATGGAAGATAGAAGAAAATTAGCTGTACCCAGGGGCGAATTAAGCCAGCACTGGGCCCGTAGCAAATGTTACCAGGAGGCCCTAGGTTTTGCATGATAATATCATAAAAACAATAAAAAATGAAAGACCTTTTTTTCTTTTTTTAGTAAAAATATCTATAAACGGTAGCCAGGGCTATTACGCAATTTTACAAGGTAAACATTTCCTGCTGCAAGCGCGGGGCCCGTAGCATTTGCTACTCCTGCTACTGGGCTTAATCCGGCACTGGCTGTACCATGAATTACATTTTTTAAATTTGATTTTCATCGAGACTAGCATAAATACTAGTCAGTTGGCTGACAATGATGCTGCATAACCCTCCCCTACATTAAGTTTTTGTTTACTACGCAAAAATCGATTATTATGAGTTGTAAGACTAGAAATTATGCAGTTGCCACTACAAATAACTTAGTTTATTTTAGTTTCTGAAAGTTGATAACGGTTGTAAAAAACGACAACAAATGATAAAAGGGCAAATCTGATTCTCTCGTAACAATAACATTTTACGAATTGGAGACGGTGGTTGGGCTACAATCGGCTACATGAAACAATAACACGTACTGTATTCATGTCAAAGTTGGGCAGTAATTGATTATTTTATGTGTTTATATTTGTAACCGATAATTTAAAGTAATCATGGTAACCGTAGCGATTAAACTACGGACTTTATGCGTTTATGGCAAAAAATTCAAGAGAGTAAAAAGATTAAAAGAATTGGAAATATCAATATATTTCCTTAAGTGAATTGAAATGATTAAGAAAAGAAAAACATTTCTATTTAGCTCTTGTCTGTTGCAACCATTATATCGAAAACAAATTTTATTTTGCATAAAGCTCCGAAGTCTAATAATGATTAAATGATTAATCGTCTTTCTTATAATAATACACCAGTTACTCATAATCAAAAACGTAAATTCATTTAACGATTAATGATTGTTGACTTAATAATCATGTCCACTGATTACATTTTCTTTGATTACTTGAGCTATTCATTAATCATGGTTGTTGAATTAGGGCAGACCGGGGCACCATTACAAATTTTTTGAAGTTTGGTCACATTTTTTTACTTTTTTACATAACATACATATATTGTACATATATATATGTATGTATGTAGTAGACATTTTACATTTTACTAACGCTAAAGCTACCAGTGCCGCACAATGGGCAATTTCGATGAATTCTGTGTCAAAATCAAAGAACTTTCGATAGAAATGAGATAGAGCTATGATTCTTTTTAAATTAAAGCTGAAACAGTGCAGAATATGGAAAAAATAGAAAATATTGAAAAAATTCGTTAAACTTGCAGAATTTCAAGAAAATTGTGGTTTAACCAATACCACGCGCGGAAAAATTTTTTTTTGACATGCTGTACATCATTTCCCGTAGATTTTTTCACGCTGATTTCAAATCTGGTTTCAAAATTTTGTCTACGACCTCAGGATTTTGCAAAAAATCGATTTTTGTGAACAAAACTAATGAAATCATTTTTTCGTTGAAATAAATTGATAACCCATTAGTTTGACGGTATATTGTATTCTCATATATAAAACACAATAACAGTAAATATAACGAAGTATTTGAATGGTTACTTGACGTATATCACTTGACATACGATCTCTCCTTGTAGGCTGCGTGTGACTGTAATGTAATTTATATTAGATACCTATTTTCCATAATTACATTTTCACATACACAGGAAGTAAGGTAAATATTTAATCTTTTTAACTTACTTCTCATCAAGGAATCTTTTAACTTCTGGTGATATCTTATTTTTTTATTTTTATCACCAGAAGAAAAATTCGTTGATGAGAAGCAAGTTAAAAAGATTAAATACTTACCTTACTTCCTGTGTAAATGAAACTATAATTATGGAAAATAGATATCTAATATAAATTACATTATAGTCACACATAGCCTACAAGGAGTGATCGTACGTCAAGTGATATACGTCAAGTAACCATTCAAATACTTTGTTATATTTACTGTTATTGTGTTTTATATATGAGCATACAATATACCGTCAAACTAGTGGGTTATCAAATCATTTCAACGAAAAAATCGACTTTTTGCGAAATCCTGAGGTCGTACATAAATTTTGAGAGCAGATTTGAAATCGGAGTGAAAAAATCTACGGGAAATGATGTATAGCATGTCAAAAAAAAAATTTTCCGTGCGTGGTATTGGATAAACCACAATTTTCTTGAAATTGTGCAAGTTTAATGAATTTTTTCAAGGTTAAAAAACGTTCGTATAATAATCTCTCTATTTTTTCCATATTCTGCAATGTTTCAGCTTTAATCTTTAAAAAATCATCGCTCTATCTCATTTCTATCGAAAGTTTATTGATTTTGGCACAGATTTCGTCCAAATTGCCCACTGTGCGCCGATCAAATTTGCTGGTGCAGATTGTTTATTTTTGAAATGTTGAAATTGGAAAGATTCTTTCGTAGGAAATGATTAGATACTATAATAAAAATAGCAAGAAGTCTAGATAAATTGAATCTTGTTAATCTTATAAAACAACACGATCACTTTTATGCTCGGTAGGTTTAGTGTAAATGAATGTTTCTGAGATTTTTGTATAGTGTTTTAAACAATTTTTTTGGATTAATTCTTTTCTGTGTTTTTGCACAATTCTGCGCCGATACGGGATAGTTTCGGACGGCACTGAAACACAATTAGACATAAATAAAACATGCAAAGAAAGTACTTGTTTATTAAAACCAATGTACCCTATTCGCAATATAAGAATGATATGATATTAAATTATATCAAAAGATATAATTACACAACTCGTACGTTTCCTGACCACAAAAATTAATGTAGATATAATGCTTTATAATTTGTATGGTCCATGGACTCTTGTCAGCTGCAACATTAACTGATCCCTGAGCCGTGCACATGCGACAGGAATGTAGCTATAACTTAAACGATTATAACAGTTCCGAGAAATTTTAAATGTTAAAGATATACAGTTTTTTCTCGATATAAGACGGCGATGTTTTTTCACAACAAAAAAATCTTTAGCCCCTCTTCAAAGACACCGCTGCAGGGCCGACTATTTTATCGTCTGCCGGACAACTTGATGGAACCCATAAACTCTCGGCACACAAGAACAATGTGTCAAGCTGAATAGTACCCTCATCCGCAATACATCGAAAGTCGCCCCGAGACATCGTCTTATATCGAAAGAAAACTTTAGCTAAATGTCCGGTATTCGTTGCCATTCAGCGTTAGGAAACGTGTACATTCTATAACTTAAGAATGGAGTTATAGGTAATCTAGTTATAGGTAAATATTAGTAAAATATAAAACAATTAATGTAATTAAGGTGAGCAGAACAAGAGGTGCCCCAAGTGCAAGCACAGATTTAAAACAGGCACTGTGGGAGAAGATACCCGTCCACTATGATCTACTAAGGAGTTTTCGTGAACAGCACGGATCCTCTATAGTCAGTCACATTACCGTGGAGAATATATACCAGGGCTTGAATGGTGTGAAGACTATGGTTAGAGAAACCTCAGAACGTGATCCAAAACATGGTGTAAGTATATCACTGTGATAATCTTAAAAATTACACGAACAATTACTTTGAAAAAAAGCATAAATCGCAATGTTTGTCGTGATAAATCAAACAACTTTATCCTTGTACATTCTTTTTTGTATCTGCTGAAACAACAAAGATATTAAGGTGAACATGATAAACGAAACACCATATATGTATAACATACATATATTATTATATTTAATATACGTATTTGTATAATATTGTATAATATTGTACATATATTAAATATATATTAACTTATACATGTACAGTAATGTACTATTCTAAGTACGACGGAGGAGACTATTCTAAGTCAGTTCGCCTACCCCTTCCACAGGGGGGGGGGGGGGAGCATACGTCACGTGGGGCCAAGAAGCTCGAGCTGCTTCGGTCGCCGAGCAGTATAAACACGCCGCATAATCCGATACCGAATCGTGTATATCGGCGTGAACCAGTATCACATCCAATTACAAAACTTCTTTATTTTTTATTATTTTTTTATGGGACTTTCACCAACTCATTTGTGGCATTTTTCGAATGAAAATGATACCAAATATGATGTAATTCCGATGATATTTACTTGTGTAATGAATGATGAATGTTTCGGACGCAAGGAAGAACAGCGTATGGAATGTTACGGATGACGAACAAATGTTCAATATCATCTCTGGCAGGAATCGTCCTAGATAAACGCACAGAACCACCCTAGATAAATCCACATAGCTGTTTAATTAATACCAAAACATACGCACGTTAACAACTGGACGTTGACAAAATACGAATGTGACTCAGGGGTACTGACAAGTACCACCCGTCACTGCAGAGGTATATAAGCCCTTGCATTTCTGTTCTCGGGGGCTAGTACTTCCGTAGTCACGTCACGAATCGTGTCGCATCGTGCTGCATCTCGTAGAGTCAGTTCCAGTGAGATCGGGCTAAAGTTCCCCTTCGTATCAATGTTAACCGTATAGATTCCGCGAGTCCGGTATAAGATCTATTAGGCATTTATAAAGTTGCTCCGAGACCCCCGCATTGCCAGTGCGTCAACACTGTGCATCTTAGGTAATTAGTTCAATTCTTTACACTCTCAATTCAATCCGTTCGCGACAATTCCAATTGTAATACTTTTCTTATAACGAGAATATATTTGTGTTCTTTGGTAATTCGTGCAAATTCACTAAACCCATAATTATCGTCCAATATCCTAATCGAGTAGTTGGACGTCCCTACACGATATAATCTTACCGCTCGGATTGTATCAATTAAATTATGCCCACTAACCATCCTAGCGACTCCCTGATTTCGCATCAGGTTCGTTCGCGACATTCCAATCGTCCAAACAGGGATTTATCCAATCTAGTGGCTCCCCAATTTCGCATTGGGTTCGTCCAACGAAAACTATACTATCCTAGCGGCTCCCTGATTTCGCATCAGGTTCGTCTGCACTCCCATCCAACCTAACAGCGGCTCCCTGATTACGTATTAGGTTCGCACGCATCCTAACAGCTCCCTGATTTCGTGTCAGGTTCGTCCTCGCTGTCTATAATTCTAACCAATTCTAGCGGATCTCCAATTCCGCATTATTCCGGGTTCGTCCGCGTATCTTAACAAACAAATCGAGATCATATTCCCAGGGTAACAGCCCTTCGCCACTCGTGCTGCTCGCGGCCCTAGCTCGTAACAGGAAAATGCTTTGAACTGTGCCGACGCGCCGCGACTCTCCGCATCTCTTTTTCCCCCATACGCTGTCCTTCTTTACGTCGAAAACTTTCATCGTTCATTACACAAGTAAATATAATTGGAATTATATCATATTCGGTATTACGAGCCAGAGCCGTGAAGTGGTACGAGTGGCCGACGAAGAGTTATTACCCTAGGATTAAGGTTTTAACTTGTTAGTAAGAATGCAGACAAACCTGATGCGTAACCAGGGAGCTGCTAGGTAGCGGACGAACCTGATGCGATAATCAGGGAGCCACCAAGGATAATAGGTGATACCTGTGTTGGATCTGAGTGCAGACGAACCTGATGCGTAACCAGGGAGCTGCTAGGTAGCAGACGAACCTGATGCGATAATCAGGGAGCCGCCAAGGATAGTTAGTGGGCCTCGTAACTAGTATAATCTAATTGATACAACCGGAGCGGTAAGGTTGTATCGTGTGGGAAGGTTCAACTACTAGATTAGGATATTGGACGATAATAATGGGTTTAATGAATTTGCTCTAATTATCAAAGAACACAAATATATTCTAATTATAATAATCTGTGGTATAATTGTAATTGTCGCGAATGAATTGAACTAAATTGTATAGAAGGTAGAAAGTAGAGTTTACCTAACTATGATGCACGGTTTTGACGCACTGGCAATGCGGGGGACTCGGAAACAACTTTAACACTGCCTAATAGATCTTACACCGAACTTGCGGAATCTATATGGTTACTTTTGATACGAAAGGTACTTTAGCCCGATCTCACTAACAGTTGACTTCCGAAATACAGCACGACGTGACGCGATACGTGTCTACCGAAGTACTAGCCCCCGAGAGTGAGAATCGAAGGGTTTATATATCCCTACAATGAATGAAATGCTCTGTCCATAATCTAATCGTGCTTAGGGCTTAGGGCTAGACTAATAACTCTAGTTTTTGTCACTTTCAATTAAATCGGGCCAGAGCTCGGTCTTCGTTAAAAGGTTCAACTATGATATGAAAGGTTATCTAGGACGCTTCCTGCCAGAGACGATCTAGAAGAGATTCCTGTGAGAAGACGAACGGAATATATTCTCTATCCGTAACATCGGCATCATTTTCATTAGAAAAATGCCACGAATATGTTGGTCAAAGTCTCATAAAAAAATAATGAAAAATAATGAAGTTTTGATATTGGATTAGTTATGTTTACATTTCTTGGAGGCCGAGATCTCTCGAGCTTCGCTGTCCTTTTCTACGTTCGACGAAGCCACAAAAAATATTGTCCTGTTCTGATCTAGGTCACAACACAGAACTGAGATATGACTTGAAGTCGGACATTACTGTACATTTTTTTTGTATCTGCTGAAACAACGAAGATATTAAGGTGGACAAGATAAACGAAACACCTTATGTACATATATTGTTATATTGTATATATTGTACATATATTAAATATACATATATTAAATTATACATGTATATATTAA
>CM052253.1:267719-278346 GCA_028455795.1 Lasioglossum marginatum
TACAAAGTCTATTTCTGCAGAATCATTTGATCTTTTATTATTTTTGACTTGAACTCCTGTCATAAACGCGAAGCTTTCACATTCTCCTTGCACTTGAACGGTTTGAATTGTTCGCGGCCGCTCTTCAGCTGTAGAATTCCTTTTGTAATAGTAGCAGTCTTTCTTTTCGTGATTTCTTCTACAATAATTACATTTTTTATAATAGTTTTAAAAGAACGATTTTGTTGATAATTTTCTTTTCTTTTAAAACTTGTCTTAAATTTTTTATCTTTCTTTATCCTCTCATTATCCCTTTTTGTTTCTATGTGCAATACTTTTGCGCTTGTTTCACTTTTCTCGTTTCGTAATTTCACTTCATAATCTAGCAATTTAATTTTTACAAATGCGAGGCTTAGGTTTTCGTCTGATTGGGTTTGGATTGCGGTGACAAGTGGATGGTATGAATTTGGTAATGTTAATAATAACCTGGCTACTTTACTCATCTCAGACAATGTCTCTCCCGCAGATTGTAGTTCCACAATCATTTCATCGAAAAGTATGAAATGTTTTGAAAGTGGTATATCTTCCTTAAATTTGAAACACAATAATTTCTTCTCGACAGCAAGTTGAGTTGCTAAGCTTTTCCTTTGGTATATCGCATCCAATTTTTTAATTATATCCTTAGCCGTATCTGTCTCTGTTGCGAAACATAACATTGAATCTGTTAAGTATTCAATAATTATTCGCTCACTAGCAATTCTCTTACATCGCATCCAATCTTTCCCCGGGTTATCTGGGGGATCCATGTCCAAAACTTTCAGTGCATCCTCTTCTGCTATTAGTGCCCAAATTCTGTTTTCCAGATGCTATACTTTTCCTCATCGAAGGGTTTGACGTTTCGTTTTGTCTTCTTCGTGTCTGCAGTTATTTTCACAGTATCACACATCACTTTCCGTCCACTTTTAATCAATCTTATTTTTAACTTATAACTGTCACTTTACTAACTGTCACTCTATAACTTTTTATATATTTCTTTTATTTAGAAACTTTCACAAAAATTACTTTAACTATGTGCCTGGACCCATAACCTGTTGGTTTTGGGAAGCAAAGTATATATTTTTAATTAAATAAAAAAAGACAGATATTAATTTAGAACGATATTTAATCGATGTTCTCTCTTCCAAGGCTAGGCTTAGACTAACTGAGTTCGGCAGCTCGTCGATCTGTTCCGATTGAAGCCACAATTTTTCGCGCATGCGCGGCAATTTCAGCCTCAATAACGTAACCTTTTCGATGAAATCGGATAGCTTGAGCACCCCGCAGACTTTTAAAAAATTACACGGTCCAACAAATTCAAACCTTTTTTTGACGTTTCGATTCTCACTATGCGATTCCTATAGAGTTTTTCGCGCTGATTCCGAATCTGGCCTTAATTTTTCTCCTACCGCCAATATAACTGCCTCGGGGCGCTAGGGCTCTGGCCGCTCTGCTGCGTCATTGTAGATACGCTACTGTTTTGGCCGCGCATGCGCGACAAATTGTGGCTTCAATCGGAACACTGTCGTCGATACGTTTGGAACCGAAAAACATCTGAATGGGATCATGTCGGCGGACTAAAAGGACCGTGGCTCTGTCTTTAATCTGATACTTAAAGATACCGCGCGGTACAATGTAACGAACCCGCAGATATGGGATCTGGAACGTTATACATATACAATAGTTCCCGGAATCGTATTAATTTCTGTACACATATCTATAGAAAACAATTGGAGATTGTGTTGATGACAATACTTTATTATCTAATCAATATCCAAGATGGTCGCATTTATGCTTACAATTAGATATGAAATCTGTATTTCTTCGTATTCTTCCGGGTTTTTTATTTATTACAGCTAGAGTTTGCAATTAAAAGATTGGAAAAAATTAAAATACTTCTATCATTATAATTAATGTTATATTTAATTTACATTAATTAGAGATTTGTATATTAGATCTACAGTCTACAGGTCTACAGGGTGGGTCACGCAATTGTTTCAGGCCATAACTCCGTCATTAATGCATTTACGAAAAACTATCAAAAGAGAAAGATAAATGTTTCGAAGAGTGCTATATTCGTAGGCCCTTAGATTTTTTTAGGTGTAACTGTGCATGTGCAATTAATAATTGCATCATTTCTTTAAATAGAAATGCATATTTTTTGTTGCATTATTCGATTCCTTGTTCATTCTACATAAAAACTTATTAGGGTACCATATCAAAAAAATTATTGGTTCTCGAGATATTTTCAAAACCTGTCTTTATCCAAGAAGATGCTCATTAGTTTTCGTACTCAACTTACGATACGTAAATTGCTACTGAATGACGAAATGCCTACTTGTACAGATCAGTTATAACAACAATGTCGAAACGGTGTTTACGTTTACTACATTGTCGTGAAGCACTTGAGCATATTCTTCAATAAAGACAGGTTTTGACAATATCTCGAGAATTAATAATTCTTTTGCTATGGTACCCTAATAATTTTTTACGAATGAACAGAGGAATCGATTAGTGCAACAAAAAATATTAAATTAATTGCACATGCACAGTTGCACCTAAAAAAATTTAAGGGCCTACGAATGTGTAGCGTTCTTCGAATCTTTCTCCTGTGATATTTTTTCGTAAATGCATTAATAACGGAGTCATGGCCTGAAACAATTGCGTGGCCCACCCTGTATATCTTAGTTACATATTTTATATAAAACAATATAAACTATTCGTTCTGATCAAGGCCAAAGATGATGTAGGTTCTGCTCCAGGCTAAAGATGATGTAGGATCTGATCCAGACTAAAGCTGATGTGGGATCTGATCCAGGCTAAAGATGATATAGGTTCTGATCCAGACTAAACATGATGTAGGATTTTGTCTATGCTAAAGATGATGTAGGAGCTGATCCAGGCTAAGCACTAGAATAGGGGGCAGCACTATAATGGGCACGGCCAAAACCCGGGCATGAGCACTCTCAGTTCCTCTCTGGCACGGCCGAAACCCAGGCGTGAGCACTCTCAGTTCCTCTCTGGTTCTACCACCACGTGGTGCGACAAAACCTACAAGGTCTTTGACTGTCTGTCCATCTTGTTGCGAGTGTTGGAAGTTAGCCGCCACAAGTTCGTATAATTTGCAGTGCAACATAATTGTTAGCGACTTCGATGAACTATTCATGCATCAATTATCTATTGCATGCGCCCCACGTTTTTAGTTTTAAATCTTACAAGTATTTTCATAACTATTAAAAATTCACAATCACAAATTTTCTGGACTATCTTGTATGAGGTTAGGAATCTGTATGGGGCTAGGAAAAATTATTCTGTACTTTTTAGTCCGTCTTAAAAACATGGTATATTAAAAATTTTTTTTATTTAAATAATTATTTTTTGCTTTTTAAACGAACAGACACACAAAAAAGCGAGTTAATATTTCATTGTCATACAGTTCTGAGCTATGTTTAAAATTTCAAGTCTCTAGCTCATCGGGAAGTTAGTTTAAAATCAATTGCAAAATTTGTACCGAACAGACAAACAGACAGACAGGAAAGCGAGTTAATAAAAACGTGGTAAAAAATCTGTGTAAAGTTTAAGCTCGATCGGATGGGCAGCTTTATACTTCCGAATAATGGAAATTATGCCTTGTAAACATAAAAATAGGACTTTTGAGGGCGATCGCGGCCTAGATTAATCTTTTATCTAGCTTTTGACTATGGAAAAACCCTATCTTTGCATTATCTTGAAATGAGAAGGCGCATCCCCCACCCATGCAATTCTGGAAAAAGGAGTCTACCCCCTTAAACATTAAAATAATTAATGTAATGCTCATAAAATCGTTTTTCTCGAATATCTTCTAAATTATTTACCGTATTGAAAAATATGTTAGACAAAACCTGATCTGGACCTAGATCTGGACAGGCTGCGTCTTTCATGCCGTATTACTTTTTTATAAAACAAACGGTTCTCGAAAAAATAAAGAAAAATGGCCGATCAAAATACAAAAGTTTTTTCTGAAATTTGAAAATTGAAGCATGTTTTCATTATCTTTAATCAATAAACATTAGCGACAAATGTTGTGACGGTTACATACTTCTCGGCGCAAAACTTTCCTCCAGACCACAGTAGCTTCCACCGCCGACCTCCCGCGCATCGACGTGCCGGCCATGCGTCCCGCGTCGCATTGTTCGGCCAACCAGAAGGTACATCTATACAGAGTTGCCGTCCACGGCAGTCCACGACCAAAATCCATTAAATCTCGACGGGAGTGATGGCTGCCTGCTCTGTGTGGCACAAAAAAAGGTATCGTTAGTTTACCTAAAGGAGTTGTGGAGCCCATGGAAATCTTTTTTTTGTGCCACGCACAGCAGGCTGCCGTCACCCCCGTCGCGATTTAATGGATTTTGGCCGTGGACTGCCGTGGACGGCAACTCTGTATACATTATATTGTAACGTTGTCCTTTTCCGAGCGATTGTAAAATCGTTCGAAAACGGTCAACCCCGGCAATTTGAGAGACCGGGCCGTGCGCGGCCGTACAAGCACGGTCCTCCCGGGACAAAGGCAGTTGTACGATTCGGGCACGAAAACGAATATTCGGGGCCCAGGTACGGAAAAGTACCACGCGAAATGCGCTAAGAAGCCCGTGCTCGGAGAAGCCGAGCCCGGGTATCGGACCTCCTCGAAACGCGAACGAAAATATACGACTCGAACGGCCAGGTATTCGAACACAGGAGATAACGGGCGACAGCCCTCACGGCAGGGCGGATCTCGCAGGTCGGAAATGACAAAGACGTGATGGGCTCTATCTGATTTACTAGTCGTCAATAATAAAATTGCAGGTGGGCGGCCACGTGGCCACGACACGGGAGCCCGCGCTCCTAGTACACTGTGCGGAAGATGGTCGTTCGCGGAGCGCGTTAGTCAGTAATTCTTTACTCGCGAGAATACGGTATTACGGTATCGTTCGAGTCCCTTTCGGGAGGAGAATTCGCGAAACGCAGGTGACCGGCGCACGTTATCGTTGATCGTCGCGATTCACCGAGCGAGAACAATCCGTCGCGCGGGATAAATATTCCACGGCCGTACGCGCGCGCTGGCCGCGGCTTCGCGGACGAATTCACTCACGCTTCCTAATCGATCTATGCGTTACAATGATTCCGCCAACGAGCTGATTCAATTCCGATGCGACTCCTGAGGAAGACTTCCGATTTCCGAATCACGGGAACTACTCTCACGAAACTCAAAGCGTCGGCGAGACGACGCGAGCTCAACTTTTCGAGGACGAGACGGACTCGTTTCGATCTAGCGTGACAGTGATTCCTCGATCCGCATCGACGGGACGCATCGATTCTAGTTCCCCCCATCCTGTTCGCATTGCCGAATTTCCTAATTGGTGCGCCTCGCAGGATCGTACGCTCGGAAAATGTCCTCGGGCCCGGATTTGTGTTATCACCAAAATTGTCTTATACGTTGCTCCTTTTGTACAAGCTTTCACGCCACTCCTGCCGAGATCCGTTGTAGGCGTGATGAGATGACGGCCGGACCACCAAAAAGTCGTGATGTTCAGTAAATGGATCTCATTGTCCCGCCTGTCGCCTTTGGGTTCCTGCGTCCATGCGTGTCAGCTGTATCCTATTTGTTTCCGATCCGGATCGATTTCTCTTCCTTGGCCAATTGTTTATCGTTGCGTCGATCTTTTGAGCGGGGCGCCCCTTCGGTGCTAGTGCAACTCTAGTGCCCTGTTACGTCCCTGTAACGTTGCCGTACTCGGCGGATGCAATAGATTAGGGCTGCAGGCGAGCCGAGCTAAGCTCGAACTCGACTGGTCGAGCCGAGTCGAGTACTTGCACGAAGCGAGTGGCTCGCACGAAGCGAGTTAGGGTGCGTTTATACTCGCGGCAAGCCCGAGCCAAAACCCATAAATTTCGAGCTCGGGTTGACGGCTCCCTGTTGTGCGTGCCCAAGAAAAAGGACCCCATGGGCTCCACGGCTTCTCTAAGCGAACTACCGATAGCTCTCCTTTAAGACATCGTGGAAATAGGAAACGTTCCTGCCACTTGGTGTGAATTCTTCTTAAATAATAATTTAAAATAATTATTAGAAAATATATCGGACATATCTCCTTGTTCTGCAAATTTTTCCACCGGTTCAAGCGTGTGAAAAAATTTTTAAAAATATAGTATTCTACGTAAACTTGCACAATTTCAAGAAAATTGTGGTTCCGCGGAAAAAATTTTTTTCTGACATGCTATACATCATTTCCCGCAAAATTTTCCACGCTGATTTCAAATCTGGTCTCAAAATTTGTACGACTCGGGATTTTGCATAAAATCGAATTTTTTGCGAACAAAACTAGTGAAATCATTTCTTCGTTGAAATGATTTAATAACCCACTAGTTTGAAGATATATTTTGAAGATGTATTTTCGAAGATGTATTTTCTCATATATAAAACACAATAAAAATAAACATGATGAAGTATTTGAACGTTTACTTGACATATCGCTGCCATTGTCGCTGGCACTCCTTGTAGACTGTGTATGTGACTGTGTTTGTAATGTAATTTCAATTAGATACCTATTTTCCATAGTTATATTTTCAATTACACAAGAAGCAAGGTAGGTAAAAAATTTTTTCCGCGGAACCACAATTTTCTTGAAATTGTGCAAGTTTACGTAGAATACAATATTTTTAAAAATTTTTTCACACGCATGAATCGGTGGAAAAATCTGCAGAACAAGGAGATGTGTGTCTGATATATTTTCTAATAATTATTTTAAATTATTATTTAAGAAGAATTCACACCAAGTGGCAGGAACGTTTCCTATTTCCACGATGTCTTAAAGGAGAGCTATCGGTAGTTCGCTTAGAGAAGCCGTGGAGCCCATGGAAACCTTTTTCCCGTGTTCGCACAGCGGGGAGCCGTCAACCCGAGCTCGAAATTTATGGGTTTTGGCTCGGGCTTGCCGTGGCTTGCCGCGAGTATAAACGCACCCTTACCCATGCCGTGCGAGCCACTCCCTTCGTACGAGAACTCGACTAGGCTCGACCAGTGGAGTCGAGCTTAGCTCGGCTCGCCTGCAGCCCTAAAAGGGATATGGGTTTCGTACGAATCGCACGCTCGGTGCGAGCCCAGGTAAGAAGCTAGTAACAATCGAAATTCGGTATATCCACCTTTTCGCCTTGTTTCAACCAAGTTTCACTCAGCACCAAAAACGTTGATTTTCTTGTAACTTCATCTTGTAAATCTGGTGCGTGTAATCTTAAACTTTGACAATTGAGTGAAAATAGCGAAATGCCTTTTTTGATAGATATGAAGTCGAGTACTTGTTGTCCCACTTTTTGTAGTTTGTTGAGACTCAGTCTTTTGAATTCTGCCTGTAAATCTGCTGTTGATGTTGATGCTCTTCTTCCATGATAAAAAATTGGATCATCTCCATCTACAGTCCATCTACTGCCCATCAATACTCGTGACTCTCGATAGCGCCACGTATAATAACTGTTGTGAGTGAGTTTTCTCATATTCGTAGACAATTTCAGCAAACGTCCCTCCTTGTGATTTGTGTATTGTTACAGCACAACATGAAATAATAGTAAGGTGACTTCTTCTAGCCGCAATCGTTTTATTATTATTCATATAAACTGTCGTAGTTCGTCTGCCAATGGGCACTGCTGTTCAATTGATATTGTTTTCTTGTACATAAGCACTCACTTTCTTTTTCAACTTTTCACCGACTTTCGATGCATTCGGGAATTCCAGCCAGATACGTGTCACTTGTCCTTCTGCATCAGATTCAATGTGAACCAATGTCCCCATTTGTCCATTTGCTAATCCATCAGCAATATCTACGTTCGTGGTCAGCATGTAAGATTTATTAAGAACCAAAATAATTTCATAGGGGAGTCCACCTGTGTCGATCACTGACATTTTGTGTAATTTTTGTCGGCAGCCCGCCTCTTGTTCTGCATTTTGACAGCCAACAAAGATATCCTTAGCGAAAGAGATGATTTTATTTTCAACCGAGTTAAGGATGGACAAATTGTACTCATTTACCGACTTGTTTGTTAGGAATAACCTAATTCCGTCAGGGCGTAACCTATTGGCTTCTTCTTTGGTGAAAAATCGTTACTCGATTAATTGTAATTCATTTGCCTCCAACCGCAAATCATTACCAATTTTTATCAATATCTCGGAAAACATTCAATTAGATTGTCTCATCACTTCAGTTAGTTCAAAAAAATTATGCGAGATCTAAATAAATAGAGCCTTGTCATTTTTATCAGCTGAAATATTTTAATTGCTTTTAGAGTTCGGTAGGTTTAGTGTTAATTTAAGACGGACAAAAAAGTATACATTTATTTAAATAGAAATATCATGTTTAAAAAACGGACTAAAAAGTATAAAATAATATAAATAACATTATTTAAAATAAATTTGTGATTGTGAATTTTTAACAGCTGTGAAAATACTTGTCAGATCTAAAACGAAAAACGTAGGGCGCATGCAATAGATAATTGATGCATGAATAGTTCACCCAAAACACTAACAATTTTATTGCACTGCAAATGATACACTTCTTACTATTACCTTGCGCCCTACGTTTTTCGTTTTAGATCTTGTTATATTCTAAATGGCTTAACTACAATGACTTATTAGGATTGCACATGTGTTTCCTTACGTTTACTTTATTATGTCTAATATCTCTCGTCACCACGAGATGTCTCGTCATCTCTTACACCTATGACTATGTACATATATAACATCCTTTTTCTTAAGTCTATCTTAACTATTATGTTACATTATATACAAGAAAAACTTATTATATCGTCAATCTGTCTGGCGGCTTCACGGACCTGCCCGATCTCGTTACATATAACCCACCTCGATTATTATCTACTTCCACCTGTTTCTCGCCTCGATCTTCGTCGCACTCCGTTGTGTCTGACCGTAACCGATCGCGTGTTTGCTCTGGGTTGGACTGCATGTATGTGACAACTGTCATTGCTTCTAAATCTTATGTGTATTCTATTCCTCCTATAACATGTTCCATTAATGTCTCGTATTATGTAAGACCTTTGGCAGCTCAATCTCTCCTTTACTACACCCGGCAACCAATTAGACGTGGGATTTTTTTTGTAGTATATATGATCACCCGGGTGGAGCAAGGATAATTTTTTCTTACTCTTATCATAATAGCCTGCACTTTTGTTTTGGCTCTTTTCTACACGACGTTTGTAGTCTGCGAACTGTACCACCTTTGGTTTTAATTTTCTGTTGACTATCGGTACATTCATTCTTAAACTCCTCGACATCAATAGCTGTGCGGGTGATGGTAAATCTGCTTTCGGAGTGTTCCTATAGTGCAGTAATGCTATGTATGGATCTACATTTGCTTCTTTGCATTTTTTAAGCATATTCTTTATAATTTTAACGGAACTCTCCGCTTGACCATTAGACTGCGCATGATATGGACTTGTCACTTTGTGTTCGATATCCCAATCATGCAAAAATGATCCAAATTCGACTGCTTGACAAGCGACATTGGTATGCCATGACGTGCAAATATCGACTTTAAATTAATAATTACATTTTTTGCAATACACTGATGACCCAGCAAAGCAATTTCAATATACTTGGAATAGTAATCTGTAACAACTAGGTAAGCTTGACCATCAAACTACATTATGTCTATGCCTATCTGCTGCCACGGCAGTTTCGAAATATCATGTGATTGCAAAGATTCCTTCTGATTACAAGATCTAAATTTTGCACACACCAGACATTGCTCGACTATATTTTTAATGTCTGCACTCATGTTAGGCCAATAAAATATCTCCCTACCCAGGCTCAGACATTTACTAATTCCCTGGTGGCCCTCGTGTATCTTTTGTAGCATTTCCCTCTGCATAGACTTTGGTACGATTAATTTGTTACTCTTGAATACTAAGTCATTGATATGTATCTCACTTTGAATACTCCAGAAAGGTTTCAATGTAATATCTACCGTTTCCTTCTCCTTCGGCCATCCCTCTCTCATGTATTGTTTTAATTTTTGCATTGTTTCGTCTGAATTTGTTGTTTGACTTAACTTTGTACGGTATTCTTCACTAACAGCTAAATTGGAAAATATAGAGTTGACATGATATGGTAAATCAGACTCATAGTCAGGTATATAACTTTCCTTCAGGGCCGCTCTAGACAATGTGTCGGCTATGTACATGTTTTTACTAGGCACATATGTGACATTCAAATCATACTCCTGAAGAGCTAACATCATGCGTTGTAATCTGGCGGGAACATCGTGTAATGGTTTATTAAATAGATATATTAACGGTTTATGGTCCGTTTGTACCGTGACTCTACTACTGTAGACATACTGATGAAATTTATTACATCCAAACTGAATAGCAAATAGCTCCTTTTCTATCTGAGCATAGTTTTCTTGTGAAGGCGTTAACGTTTTGGAACTATACGCAATTGGACGACCATTTTGCATAATTACGGCACCTACGGCTGACTTAGATGAATCTACTGACAATACTAGTGTTGTTTTTGGATCATAGTGGGCTAATACTGGTGTGTTTGTGATCGTTTTTTTTAAATCATTGAAGCTTTTATCACAATTTC
>CM052253.1:278446-304731 GCA_028455795.1 Lasioglossum marginatum
CAAGTTTTCATAGCTGTCGGGAAGTCCAGATAACAAAGTATAGGCAAAGTCTTCGTCATTTACCTTCGCTCCTGCTTCTCTCAAATTGTTCGCAGCTATCTTTGCTCTAGCCAAGTATGCAGGCATGTTCTCTTGATCTGCCATCTTAAGGTGATAAAACTCCTTTTTTAATTGCATAATCCGTACTCTGCATTTAGGTTGATGCACTTGTTCCAGTGTGAGCCATGCTTCATGTGCACTGGCGCCATCTTCAATGTGCACTTGTTGTTCCGCGCTCACGTTCAATTCGATCGCAGCAATTGCTCTATTCTCACTTATACGATGCGCTTTCCTTTCATCTGCTGAGACTTCGTCATCTAGTTCTACCTTTTGTAGCACGTGTTCTAATAACCCTTTACCTTTCAGGAACCATTTCATTTCGATCCTCCATGATCGATAATTATTTTCCGACAATTTTGTTATTTTTGTGTCGGTCTGTCTATCTGTGCTCATTTTGTAATATTTATTAGGTACTGTAGGTATTATAATCTTGGTACGAACCTCAGACTTGTGTTTCGATGTCTATCGACTTTCTAGGTTATGTTGCGCACGTTAGCATTCTGGGCCCATAACCATTGTGGGATATAAATAAACAGATACCGTTTGCAACATAATATACACTTTAATATAAAAGAAATAACTATATATATGTAATGTATGAAAGAAAACACAATTGCATTTTACCACGCAACCGGCCATGTGCGTGCTACAGCGTGCTACGATGAACAGAAGTAGAAAAGCGCGGGAGGACAAGGTAATGATTACAAAGAATGGCAAAACGAATGAGAGGAAGTGCGCAACGCCCTCGTAACGCGTGGACTAATAGAGGAACTTCCATCAAAGTATATGTTTTATTTTAAATTGTAATGTAGGAACATAGTGAGTTGGGAACAAAGTGACATCAAATCGGACCCGATTGTTATCTACAAATATCGAGGAAATTTGTTTCCTACATTACAAATTAAAATAAAACATATATTTTTGTGATTACGTCATTTTTTTTCTTCATTTAATCATTTCCTTCTGTATCCCCTAATATGAAGTAAATATACTTAAATACATAAATAAATACTAGTCAACGACCATTGCCTCGCTGCAAAAACCGGTTCTCGTACGATCACCGAAGTTAAACAGCGATGGGCGCAGGCAGTGCTTGGATGGGTAACCGCTCGGTACACGCCGGGGGTTGACCCCCCTGGGTACGCGCTGCGTGTTGTTGGCAAATAGGTGGTTCGGAACCCACTGTAATAAAAAGTAGGTCCCGCTGAAATTAGGCGATAGTGAGAGTGGAAGAGGGGAAGAGTAGTAAAACGGATTTGAAACCCTGAGGGGACCAAATATCATTACTACTACTACATAAATAAATACTAAATACGTTACACGTATTCTCGTTTGTACTAAATTTTTATAAATACCAAACATTTGTTATCAAATTTATTGTTTCATTAGAATAATATACTTTTAATTTAATTATAGTTAATTAGTAATGCATAATTTGATTATGTGGATTACATTTTTCTTGTCAAACTTTGTAAAATAATTATCTCTATTCTTTACATATGTAACGTGTCCGGTTTTTCGGGCGCGACGGAGTCTCTTCGGTGCTAAATTGCTCGCCGAGCCGGGGTTCGCGTACCGGCGAGGAGATTGTTCGGTGCGGGAAGACGTGGTGTGCGGGCGAGAAATAACCGATACACGTGATCGGTGTCGGCGGCGGGGGAATCAACTACGACGTTGTTTGCGAATTTACAACATGACTTGATGTGCGGCGGTTTCCGGCGGAGTGCTCGTAGAGAGCGGGGAGAGATCTTGGCAGCGTGCCGTACCGGAGAGAACGGAACCTCGACATCGTGCCGTGGCAGGGAACGGAGAAAGCGTTCGGCAGCATGCCGTACTGGAGAGAACGGAACCTCGACAGCGTGCCGTGGCAGGGAACGGAGAAAACGTTCGGCAGCGTGCCGTACCGGAGAGAACGGAACCTCGACAGCGTATCGTGGCAGGGAACGGAGAAAGTTCTCGGCAGCGTGCCGTGAAAAGAGATCTAATCGGATTTACACGTGGAATGGCTACTTACGGAGGACACGGCTGGAGAGATGTTCCTAGTCGGGCGACTAGGCGAGGAACGAGAGCGAGCCGCTGCCCGCTACGGCTTTTATAGCCCTCGGTTGGTGGTGAGGGAAAGTGGTGCGGAAGGGTGTTCGGCGGAAGTTCCGGTGACGTCGCGTATCCGTTTCGGTGGAATTTCGTTTCCGGATCCCGCCAAATACCGTTTCTGGACGCGGGAATCGCGCGGTGCAGTCGATATCGGTGCGGTGGCGGGGAGATCCGGCGGCTATGCCACGCGACACGGTTCGGCTGAGCTCGGTCTCGTTCGGTAATCTTCGGCCATCGGCGCCTGGCTAATGATAGACCTACCCGGTGCAGGTCTGTTACACCCCCCTCTTTCTTCGGGGTGGCGAGCGAGCAGCGAAACCGAGTTTATTAAAAAAAACAATAATGATGTACATCTTACAACTAACTTACGGCTACCCGAACAGGTCTTAGGTCTAACGCAGTCCTATACTAAATGGATCGGGGAACGGGTCGGGTAGAGACGACACGAGGTTCTTAGGAAAAAGTACGGCACAACTTTTATTGCACGGTATGGCGCGTGCTCGGCGATTACACGGTGGTCGGACAGAAAAGTGTTTCGTACCAAAGTTAATCAGTATTTAACCGACAAGAAACTGCAATATTTTAAATTTTAAAAAAAATCGATTTTCAACAAAAAATCAAGATCGCTGTCATATCTTTTAATGGAACTGGGAATTTTTAACTTCATAATATTGTAAGCGACGTCGAAATGAATTCAACGACCTGCTATTCAATGACTTTCAGGTGACCTTGAAAGATAATATCGCCATCAATTGCCAGAATATTTGAAATATTTCGACGGTACATAATAGCAACGCCTCGCATTTAGAGGTAAACAAATGAACTCGTGAAATATTTTTAACATATTTATTTTTTCACTATTAGCGTACCGGTTCATTGTTATAACGTATCTCACAATTTTATGTAATGAACTAACAGATCTGGCGACACAAACGGACAACAGTTGAGGAAATGGGCATTCACAATGTTTACGGTCATTTTTTTACCTCTAAATGCGAGGCGTTGCTATTACGTACCGTCGAAATATTTCAAATTTTCTGGCAATTGATTCATGGCGATATTATCTTTCAAGGTCATCTGAAAGTCATTGTATAGCAGGTTGCTGAATTCGTTTCGACGTGGCCTACAATATTATGAAGTTAAAAATACCCAGTTCCATTAAAAGATATGACAGCGACCTTGATTTTTTGTTGAAAATCGATTTTTTCAAAAATTTAAAATATTACAATTTCTTGTCGATTAAATACTGATTAACTTTGGTACGAAACACTTTTGGGGACTAATTTGCGCCGCACCCTGTATAAGCAAAACAATGTGTTAAACAATACTGTTCGTTACGTATACATGATTTTTTTGGTCCGGGTACCAGTCCGGTGTCTGGTAGCAAACAAAATAATTTTCCATACATAATATCAGTCTTTGATTCGGGTCCGGCCCGGCGCAGGTTCGGCGGACAGTATTATTGCATTAGGCGTGCGTACCTAAGTCTTACCGGCGTGGCAAGAAAATAACGGAATAATTATTACGCGTATGTACACGACTAATGCCGATGCGCAAATACTATGCAAACAACGGTATCTTCGCAACGCGTAGGGAGATGAAAGAGGCAAACAAATGATACCAAAGCGGGGGAACAAAAACAATATTTACCGTGCTTGACCCCCTTCCCAAACGAAAAAGAAAAAGAAAAAAACAAATTCCGTATCGGCAGAGAACACCCATAAAGTCTGCTCGGCGCGTTGCGAGGCATAGTAACAAGGAGAGAGAGAAATTAATACTAACGCAAGGATCTTCCTGCGGCGCGTAACTGAAAAAGGAAACAAACAAAAAAAATTTCCAGGTACTGGTCCGGCGAATCGGTGGTCAGTCTTTTCCTTGATCGCGGTCTTATTTCCTAACTTATATCACATGTTAGGCGTAACGGCGCGGCGGTACTTTCCGGAGCGCGCAGAGGATGAACCAGAAACTAGACGAGCAAATGTCGCTTTTTCATGGAGAGTAGGGGCGGTTTCTCCTCAGCGCGCGGCGGAAAGCGGGGGATAACTTATGCGGTAACAGAGACAAAGGAAGTGGTAGAACAGGGAAGAAAAGAGAAAAAAAAGACAGAAAGAAAGAAAGAAGGAAGATAGAGAACGAGAGAGAACGAGAGAGTTCGGCGGGCAGTATTTTTCGCCTCCCTTTCCCCTTTTTCCCTCTTTTTTCTTTCACTGTTTCCCCTCGCGTTTGTTCTTACGGGCTAGCTTACGAACTAACCTATATACTATCTTACGTGCTAACTTATATGCTACAGTCCTTTCACCCTGTTACTGGGGTCCGATCGCGTCGGTGGTCGGGTTGCGGCGATTGCAATCTCGGAGGCGTCCGTTGCGGTGGAAAAACATGATCCACCGCTCGTCTCCGATGGATGGCCGGTATTCTCTTGTCCTTACGAACCGGATTGGCACCTCCACTCGGCGGTCGTTGGGCAGCTCGTACCACGCAGTGGCGCAGGGAGCGTACTTGCCCGTATAACCGAGCGGTGGCAGAGTCGCCTGGGTGGCGCATCCTAGTGTGCTGGGGTTTTTAGGGCGACCGCTTGTGTTTCCCTCCGTCCTGTTCGTGGTTTTTTCGTGGCTCGGCGCCCTTGCCGGTGTCGGATCGTGTGTCCACCAATTTGCGGTGGTCGTGTGTCCCAAGCGGTGGTAGTCGCCCTAGCAGGGCGCGGTGTTCCAGGGTCGACATCGGTGTCGTATCGGCTGAGTCGGTGGAGGTTGCGCTCGCACCGGAGTTCATTCGCGGTCTGACTATCCCTCGGCGTAGCCCCTCTGGCAGTCACGTAACGGCCCGGATCTACGTGATCCGGGGGCCTGCCCTGAGTATTTCCGGCGGCCTGACCGAACCGCTGGTATCGCGCGGCGGCACGCATCCCACGGTTGGTTGCGACCAGGGAGTTGTTACCGGTGCGGGCCGTGTTGGTTGTCGCATTGGTGCGACCGTACTCGGCGCTGGTGTTGACGGCGGTTGACGTTGTTTGACGGCGGTGCGATCGGCTTGATGGCCCGGACGGTGACTGCCGCTGGTGGGGGCAGCTGGCTCGCCGGTCTCGATGGTGGTACAGTCGGCTCGACGGGTTCGGTGGCCGCTGCTGGTGGAGTTAGCCCCGTCAGGTCTATCGTCGGAGTTTTTGGCCTCTGCGTCATGTCGGGCTCGTCGAACAGAGCGTTCAATTCCGCGTAAAAATTCTCCATGTTCTGCCTGTGACAATAAATTAACGGAGGTGGTTATTTTCTTGGGCCGTCCACGGCAGCGCGGCGCTGTGACGTCGGCGTGTTTGGGAGTCCTAGTTTCCCCCGAGGATCTGAATTCGGAGGATTTTCCGATTCCTCGACTAGGGATTCCGGGTCCTCACTGTTTCCCGCCTCAGACTTCAAGTTCTGGATGTGGATGTGCCGGATCCACTTCTTGTTCGCATCGCGGAGGTCGACGATAACCGGGGATATGAATCGCTCGACGGTGTACGGGCCGCTGTACTTCGGAGAGAGTGTAGCGTTCACGCCGGCTCCTTTGTTGGAGAGCGTGTGTTCTCTCTTCCATATGCGGTCGCCCGGCGCGGGTTTCCATTCGCGGCGTCGCATGTTGTAATATTTCTCCTGTCGGCCGAAGGCTAGGGCCAGATCAGCCTCGTGGAAGGGGGAGTGGAGGGTGTGAGGCGGGAGAGAGGACTTCATCCCGGCGGCCGACAGATAAAATCCCGAGTCCAAAGGATCAACTGGGAACGAGGGGTTGATTGACCGACTGGATGCCTGCGTAAAGCAGAAGATGCAGTATCCGGGCTACAGAAGGCCAATTGCAGTTCCGGCCAGGGGATCCCCAGGACAGCAGGGATCAAAGCTGGAGTCTGCTGAACGACGTCGGCTCGAACACCCACACCCTCACAGCACCTCCTCCTGGATCGACGAGCTGGCCGGAGGAAGCGGAGGAGCCAAGAGAAGCAGCGTACGAACAGAAAGGCGAGCGATTCCCCGGACAATAGCGAGCATCTCAAGCGTGAGTGCAAAAACGGTGACGTAACCAAAGCGGCCGGTAAGGTAGCAACCGAGACGTTAGAAAGGCGAAACCGATCTCCCCGGAAATAGTTTATTAATTGTGAAGTTATTAGACCGAGATAAGCAAAATTATGAAAGAGGAGACCATTTTCTAGCATCGCGAACCGACCAATGGGGGTTTCACGGGGCAAATCGGACTAAATAAACCGCTAGCCTGACGCGATTTTGTAAAATTTAATAAAATTTTAATAAATTTCGAAATTAAAAATTAAAAGCGATCTAATCGATAGATTAGAGAAATACAATTACTTTAGGTGGAATAAGGCTGAAGACCGAGTATTATAGGAATCGTGCAAACGAACTGGACAAGCGGCAGCAGAGGGAGAGAGCGACAACATGGGCTGTATAACGTCCTCAACAAGGATAACACAGAAATGTGTCGCTTAAACCCTCTTTAAAATGACATAGAACTACAAGAGCGAGCCAACGAAATTCGCGGTGCTAGAAAAATGGTTTTTCGGATTTCGCTCGCGAACCATTTGGAACTGTCGTCTGAAATTAAACGAAACAATAGAGTAAAGGAATAGCCATATTTTAGTTGATATAAAGTTTGCCAATATCTCCTTTATTTAAGGAGATATTGACGACAGAAATTCGAGTCCAGGTTCAAGTGCACCAGAGCGGTTAGCGCACTTTTGTTTATAGTTTGAATTGTTTATCGGACTCTTCGAAACGGGTAACGAATTTTGTCTTTCGAACTTCGAAACTGAGTAAGGTGACAGCCACAGCAGTTTTTAGTTTTTATATTATTATGTAGTTTATATAAAGCAGGTAGGTCACGGCAAGAAAAGTCCTCCTTGATATAAAGTCAAGTAGAGGTGGAAGCCACTGCGTGACAAACAAAACTTCAAGGTCCGAAGGAAAAAATATCCTACGATTCGCCGAAGAGAGAGGGTACCGAAACGAGCTGGAAACGAGGCGCGGCAACTCCTCAGATCGATTCGGTTTTTCAGAGAGAGCACATAGTTGAGAATAGAGAGTAGAGACAGTGTAAGATTTTTTCTGGTTTTACCAAAAGATTCTGAGTTAGAGTTAGTAGTTAGAGAATAGTATAGTGTTTAGATAAATAGGCTTCGTAGTTTAATTATAGTGAGTTTAGTAGTGAATAAGTGGTTTAGATTAGATTTCGAGTTCAATTTAACAATAGTAATAAGGTTAGCCAGGGAACAAAAACCAGTTAGATAGGAACATAATTTTAGCTGTAGCATAATAGTTCATAGTTTAGAGTTAAAGATTAGGCAATAGTGCGTGTAATCAACGTTAGTGCAGTCTTTAGTGAGTAGTTGTGCGTGTTCTTTTTGTGTTCTGTTTCTTTTCTCTTTTCGCTAGTTTCTAGCGAAATAGATTAGTATAGGACGGAGCAGTCGAGTCGGTCTGGGGATAGATCGCGTCCTCGCGAAAACAGTTCGGTACGATCGAAACGAGCGGGAATCCGGCGATCGAGTAAACGAAATCGAGTCCTCCTCGGGACGATCTTTCGTCACAGCGGGGTCGCAGTGCGGACGAGCCGCCCCGAAAATTTTCGCGACAGCGAATACCTCGCGATCATCGCGAAATTCGGTAGGGGTGTTTCGGACGGTGCGACGAATTTAGGTGGGTCGGGGAGACAAGGCCTTGCCGCCGACGCGACGGTTTCGCGATCCGAGCGCGGGTTCGCGAGTTATCGAGCGGAGCGAACGACCCGGAGCCGACCCGGTCGACGTCGATCGACGGGCATCCGGCCCCCGCGTACGATAGCGAAAAAATCGCGACGAAATTCCGCGGCGTTGGCGAGTTACGGGGGCGAGAACGAAAACTTGAACGACCTGTAGCGAGGCGAAAAACATATCCAGATTCGGCGTACGCGTCGAGAGAAAGTTTAGGAAACGATCGGCCGTCAATTCGGCGAAATTGTTCACGGCTAGAAAGATATTCGCGTCCGAAAAAAAAGGGAGGGACGAGTTTTTTCGCGAAACGCGCTCCCCCGTCGGTCCAGGCTCCGTTAGCGAGCTATAGCGATTTTGGTGTTTCCCATTTTTTGCGTGGGACATAGCGTTATTTTGGCGACGTTAGATATTGTGGCGACATTAGATCGATCGATTTGTAAGAGGCAGTGGTATATTGTAATTGACACGTGTATGGACATCAGACTACCGGACAACTAAGTTTAGGCAAATGTTTAATAAAAAAAAAAAGGGCCAGATGCAACCGGGTTAGTTCTTGGGCTTCGCGGAGATTCTTCCATCGTCGTGGCGGCGTATCGTTTGTCTCCTCAGCCTCTTCATGTGGTGATAGTATGGGTGTCCGTTGCTCTCTCCCCTGGTTCAGGTACGCCGGGCTGTGTGTACGCCTCCCATGGCCTCGTGTCGGGTGGTGTTGATCGCGAACCTTGCTTCGTCGAGTTTCTCGTCCCATCGGTTGTGGTGTGCTCCAGTGTATTGGGCGAGCATGGTTTTGACTACTTTATTAGCCCTCTCTACCGGATTGCAGTGCGGAGAATACGGCAGCGTTCTGCGGTGCATAGTGCCACTGGCCTGTAATAGTCCGGTGAATGGTTCGCCGATGAATTCACGCGAGTCAGACCTGGGACGTAACACTCGATACATTCGTAATACGAACTTCGTATGTAATCGGAAAGCTTCGGGATCCCAAAGAGACATAGGCAGCCGAATACTTTTGGTAGCCCGACTATTCTCGGCCGAGAATTCCCGACCCGAGCGTCGGGTTTCCCGAGATTTCGGGTTCTCGCACAAGCCTGACCATGGGCTGTTTCGTTTTAATTCTTGTCAATTTCCTTAGCTGGCATTCACTGCAAGTATAAAATTTTGAATATTCTTTTTCATTCCTTTCCAATAGTATGATTGTCGAATTCAATGATAGGTTTTTGTCCACTGATGGGTGGCATATGTTTTTCCTCGATTATGTTTAATCTATCTTCCTCTGGTGGTATTGTTACTTGATCTGTGCATATTATTATTTTTATTGGTCGATTCTGAAATGCCCTCTTTAGTTCGTTTATAATATATTTCCAAGGTATATTTTCAATGGTGTTTGGTCTTCTTATGCTGAATGAGTCCAGATCCAATTCTTCAACTACATCTGATAAAGAGTTGACAATGTTTTCCGGTTCAATAGGGATATATGTGGACGCAACCTTTGGTGACTTTTGACCCTTCCGGCGATATGTATCGAAACAGACGGCCTATTCAAAAACAGAGGGTTTATTTGGAACCAATAAAGATTAAGGTCCTTGCAGGCGATGCAGCAAGCTGTATCATTTCTAGGAACCCAGTTTTATCAGTAGTCCCCACTCTCGTCTAGGCCGATTTTGGGCACTATATAAGGGCATTAGATCTCTTCATTTTCGGGCATTGATCTCGGGAGTTTCACGCTGTACGCGTCGAGTCACGTTGTAATTTCTGTCTAACAAGATCGGGTATAAGTTCCCTATCGAAGAGTACTATTACATTTCTTCCGGTACGAATCCCATCACGGGATTCTGTAGTAGATCGCCCCCGCATTCCTCGGTACGTTAAAACAGAGAGAGTTAGTCCGCGACACTGCGACATTCTACACTTAACATTTGTACTGCCAATAGTTAAGATTATATTATTGTGTGTGAATTCATTGGAAGTTCATTTATTCACGCACATTCCCTTTCGAATTCCCAGACGTTAGTATCCTACGACGATATACCTTTGCCGCTCAAGGTGTATCTAATTCATTTAAATAAATCACGAGTCAGCGGAACGATGACCCTATCCCTTATAGTGGCGACTCAGTGGTGAAAGAGACATCGGCTAGTCCTTGTGCACCCCTACAGACTCGAAATAGACATCGGCAAGTCCACTCCTGTGTTCCTCATGAGGAGACCCGATGGTGAAAGAGACATTGGCTAGTCCTATATGTACATTTCCTACCCAAAATCTCTCAAACCTAAACAACCCTCGGGTTCCGCTTAGCTGCCAAAACTATCGGCACGTAATTGACCTTCATATATCATAAATCTAATAGTTAACGAGATATTACCGATATAATTACCCATATGTATAATAGCTATTACCTGGAAGCTGCTAGGTGTTCGAACTGATTAACTTGAATAAGTACATATGGAAAATTATCTTTTTAACTATTAGATTTATGATATACGAAGGTCGCAATACTTTTTTACGCGAAAGTTTATGCTTTATCCGAGTTTGCGCAAAAATATTGGACATTCTACTTAAAAAACTGAAGATGACCTTCATATCTTGATAAAAAATCGAAGTAACAAAAATCAGATTGCACCATGCAACATTTGCTTGAACATTCTTTTTTACAACAAATAACTTACGAGTTATTTGAGATCGTCACGTTATGAGACTCACCCTGTGTACATATAATAATTTATTTCGGCTTCGCAGCCCAGATATGGACTTGGTTTTACAATGTACTATCACACTCACTCATTTCCATACCGCACACATACACTTTAACTACTGCACGCAATACTTCTATTTCTGCTCTATATTCACTTTTATTTCATTTATACTAAATTACACTCTCCCGTGTTTGCCTTTGGTCTATTGCTCATTTGTGACTCCTCTGCGCTTAGCTTCTATCATTCTCAACCAGAAGACAGCAACTGCGTGTATTAGCATGACTGGAACAGATCGATGTGGTGATGCTGAGCTCCTTTATTGACCGTTTCCGCCGGAACATAAGCGTAAGAGTGGGATCTCGCTGTCGAAATCACTGCCATCTACTGATGGACGATCAGTACAACTAACTGAAAAGCGTAGATTTTGTGCTTATACTATCTTTTTGTCCCGGAGTATATCTGTTTTAAATTTACAAAAAAATTCATTGATCAACTGAGACAAATGACAAGTTAAAAAATAAATGGTGTTTGTGGATACACCGACTTTCATTTAATTCGAATGCCAAAAACTTAAATTGCTCGTACACTTTGAGAAACATTGACTTGATCTGATTAGACAACTTCTAGCTTGTACTGAATACAATTTTCTGTCTAGTGACGAAGACGGAGGTATCCCCGCTATTCATGTCGCAGAAATACTCGGTGCTTGCCAACTGGATATAAACCAAGCTTTAGCTGCTGGGGTTTTAGCGTATAATGATGAGCCGAAGAGTGGTACCATGTTACAAGTAAATTCGACTATTACATTCAGTCAGATGTTATAAAGAACTTTTTACCTGTAGACTTAGGAAACTTTCTGTATAACGAGTACAGTCAAGTCGCGATCTAGCTCCCTGAGAATCTCCACGATTACTATCCCTTCGCCTACCCCTTCCACTGAGGGACATCCCCGCGAGGGACCAAGAAGCTCGAGTTGCCGCGCGGTCCATGTTTACATGCTGTCCTTTTCTGCGTTCGGCATCTTTTTGTATTTCCGGCGCGGTCGGTGCGCAGTCATAAAAAAATAGTTTCCCTATACGATCTCTGTCCCTACTCGGACCAGGCGATGGGAGCTAGATCGCGACTTTACTGTATTAAAAGATCAAGAATCTAAGTCCGTGTAGGGGTCCTGTAGGAAATTACTAAAATTAATGAAATTTTTAGGAATTTTTTATAAAAAAAGGATTGAAAATTCACTTTCGAAACTCCAGGGGTATTTTATTGGCTAATTAAACAGCATGAAAATATTTTTTTTAGTATGAAAACAAATAGTATAATATGTAATTTTATAAGAGTATGCGGGTGATCCCTAGTAGCATCTATGGTTGGCCAACGGTGGCCAACGGTTGGAAGTTAGTTGAGATATGGTTAGTGATTTTACCTACAAATCCGCAACATAGGGCCTACGACGAAAATTTTATGTCAATTTGCCAACGAATATCCAACGTTGGGCCTATAGTTATTATAGTCAGTTAACTAATAACGTGAAATTTACGATGATAATACTACATTGCCTCAACAAAAATCTGCCAACAATTTAATATATCATCTAACAGACGCTAGACGCCAGAAACGTTGCTGCAACCAAAAACATGTTATATTCGAAATTGATTTCTTTTTCTGAATAAACTCACAATTTGTAATTTTTCGCGACGGTTGATCCACCAAAGTTTTATTGTGAGCACAGCCTTGGAATTTATTCATTTCTTTAATTTTTCCATTTTCCAAGGGGAAGGCAAGAGGTAGTGTTCATGTAGTATAAGAAAACCCTTTTGGATTTCTACAGAATGGGCATTCCTTTTTTAGATATTTTCATTTATCTAGCAGTCCAGATCAGAGCATCTACGTATTTTATATACCTTTTTTCCCAATTTTTACCATGAAAATACATTTTTAATATGTATATTATTTATGATATACCATAAAAATAATCGTAAAAGAGAAAATCAGAATAATATGTTAGTGGGCCCAGTTGACCGTTCATATTATAGTAACGTTGACCCAACTGCATAAAAAGGCGACATTTCTAACAAAATGCCAACAATAAATGCTACTAGTGGTATCTCGGCATCAACAGCATTTATCGGCTGACACTAGCTCCTTTTGTAAGTTATCTTGCCCGCCACCCCAAAAATGTAGTTTCGAGAAAAACGCGTTTAAAGTTTGTTGTTTAGACAAGCGGAGAGAATACCATTTTTGGGTAATTACAGCCATTTCCGTTAAAACTTTGAATTTTGAATTGTAACTTTGCGCATATATTCGATGGATGTATACTATTGTTGCATCAAAGGAAAAAAAATTCGATTTTTGTTATCTTCTACACAGATTTGAAACACATTTTGTTCGAACTTTGAGGGTCTACTTTAAAATGCACGTGTAATAGGAATGTACGGGTAGTCGTTTAAAAGATGCATGATGACTGATATATTTAAAAATTATATTATACAGGGTGATTCTCTCTCTCTCTCACTCTCTCTCTCTCTCTCTCTTTGGGAACTGGGACAAGTTACTTTTTTAAGTAGAATAGGAAAAATAATAGAGGAAAAAATCATATGTCATAATACAGTAATGTCATATTCTAAGTCAATTCTCGGTTCTACGTTGTGACATAGATTGGAACTGGACACTATTTTTTGTGGCTCCGTCGACCACGCCGATCGTAGAAAACGACAGCATGTAAACACGGACTGCGCAGTCGAAGGCGCAACAAGAAATAGTGTATTGGTGAGACAATACTAGTGCACAATACTGAAACTTCTTTATTATTTACTTATTTTTAATGAAATTTTACCAATGTATTTGTGACATTTTTCTGATTAAAATGACACCAAACAAGATACAATTTGACCCATATTTACTATACATATGAAGCACATAATTTATAATTTATCAATAATTTAACATATGCTATATGTATATGTATAGCATATTTTTACATAGACAACTTAACATCTCGAAAATATGTTCTCAAAGAATTAGACTAGAATTTTGCAAATTAACGGAGCTACAGCCCGTTGGAAGTCTTTAAACGACTCATTTTAATCAGAAAAATGTGACAAATATCTTGAGAAAAGTTCTACATATAAGAAGAAAGTTGAAAATAAAGAAGTTAGCATCGCATTGGTATTTTAAAGAATGCAATAAGTTTTGAATTTTTGCCGATCGTCGCAGTCGTTGTATCTCTTTCTTTTTCACTCGCTTTTCTCTTCTATGTCCTAAAGTTACTCCATACCGTCAATTAAACCACTATATACAGTTGAAATTATATCGTGTTTAGTGTCATTTTAATCAGAAAAAATGCCCCAAATAATGAAAAATAAAGAAGTTTTGTAATTGGATTAGTAGTGATTCACACTGATATACCCGGCTAGTTTACATTGCTCGGCGACCGAGGCGGCGCGCGGTGAGGCAGTTCGAGCTTATTGGTCCCTCGCGGAGTAGGTCCCCAATGGAATCGGTAGGCGAAATGACATAGAGCGGTCTCCCCCGCCGGACTTAGTCCTGTTTCACACTAGAGCTGACGGTACGGCTTGCGTACCGATTACCCACAGTCTTATGGGACTTTTGACAGTTGAGCTGACGGTCCCCACGACTCCCACGCATACGCGCCACAGCGTTCCATTGAATCAAATGGAGGTTTTCATACTTGAGCTGACCGTACCCCGTACGCGTTGCGCGCGCACAGTGGAACAATCCGATGAATTCTGTGTCAAAATCAAAGAACTTTCGATAGAAATGAGATAGAGCGATGATTTTTTAAAAAATTAAAGCTGAAACTTTGCAGAATATGGGAAAGATAGAGAGATTATGGTACGAACGTTCTTTAACCTTGAAAAAATTCGTCAAACTTGCACAATTTCAAGAAAATTGTGGTATAAATTGTTATACATCATTTCCAGTAGATTTTTTCACGCTGAATTCAAATCTGGTCTCAAAATTTGTCTACGACCTCAGGATTTTTCAAAAAATCGATTTTTGTGAACAAAACTAATGAAATCATCTTTTCGATGAAATGAATAACCCATTAGTTTGAAGGTATATTGTATTCTCGTATATAAAACACATTAAAAATGAACATAATGAAGTATTTGAACGTTTACTTGACGTATTTCACTTGACGAACGATCACTTGACGTATCGCTGCGATTGTCGCAGGCACTCCTTGTGGGCTGTGTAACTGTTGTCATGTAATTCAAATTAGATACCTATTGTCGATAATTATATTTTCATTTATACAGGAAGTAAGGTAGGTATTTAATCTTTTTAACTTACTTCTCATCAACGAATTTTTTAACTTCTGGTGGTACCTTATTCTTATTTTTATCATTAGAAGTTAAAAACTTCGTTGATGAGAAGTAAGTTAAAAAGATTAAATACTTACCTTACCTCCTCTGTAAATGAAAATATAATTATCGACAATAGTATCTATATTCGTCTATGCATACGGCAGACGGTCAGCTCAACTGTGAAAACAAAATCGGCTTGTACACGGTCGGCGAGCTGACGGTACGCCGTACCCGTCCGCTCGATTGTGAACTGTGAAACGGGGCTAACACACCTAACTTCCTATGACCTTATTTTCTATGTGGATGCACCGATGCAACCGCCAGGTGCAATTGCACTTTATATTCTAATGCAACCCAATTTTTTTGTTAAACCAATCGATTCCTTTTACAATTATGACATATTATTTTATGATGTAATATGACATATGATTTTTTCTCTATCATTTTTTTCTATTTTTACTTGAAAAAGAGCAGTAACTTGTCCCAATTCCCAGAATCACCCTCTATAGAATACGATCCGAATTCGTGTACTATTTACATGTATACACGTGAAATAGGGGCTTTGAAAATGTAAGCTTTGAAATGGTAGCTTGTAATGAGACTTACAATATCTATTGATAAAGACTTAAAATTTAATTTCGTTTCAATAACATAGTATATGGAATTTCAATCAAAAATACAAGGCCTTCTCGGCCGAGAATCAAAGGAAGAGAACATCAAAAATTATGTGACTTTAATAGCCAAAGACAGGTTGATTGGTTGCAAGGAAACAGGAGTTTCTGATCCACGGTACTCCGCATTATTACATTACGTCATGGAAAATCTACCCGATAATTCTGATGTAAATGTGTGTAACAAATTTTTCTGCTCTCTATGTATTTCTTACATGACACGGATAATTTTAGGTATAAAATTTGTTGCCCTTTTCTGCTTTATTATATTCACAGTTATCTCGAGCTATTACGCGGGTATTAACTACAACAATGAAAACTGCCAAAGGAAAAACATTTCATCCGGAACAGACTACTATTGCAGCACCAGTTTTTCAGGTATGAAAAAGGTTGATCGCTGAGAAGTGGCATCGCATAGCAAAATCTCTGGTATAAAAGCCTGCGCTATCAGAATCTTACATTTTATCAAACAAAGTGTATGTGCGTCAGAACCTTTATCTTACTTAAATATTGAAGATTTATAGTGCATTGGAATTAGTTCTGATTATACACAGATTCAGAATCCAAGTTTAACGCTTTTGTTATAATTAGTTTTCTCTAAAGTACTTCGTGAAAATTATACTTTCGTGACACATGATTTAGAGATAGAAGATCGAACATTTTGAGAGAGTTCGATATGTAACAAATTTGAAATGTATCAGAAATGACCATTTGTGTATTGGCTCGAAGCAAATCAGCGCCATAATAATTTCTAACAGTCATCGCATATTTTAAATATAGTTTGCTACATACATGTCGTACAAAATTTGAATATTTGCACCAATTTAGCGTACAAAGGCATAACTACACGTAGATTACAGATCTTTATGCAAATATAAGTTCTTGCTAATAAGCTAATTTATAGAAAATGGAATTGCAAATGAATTTCTATGACCTATTTGAGATTTAATTATGTTCCAATAGGATGAAAATCTTGTCAGATTGTTTGAACGTTTCTTTTTTTGTCCATGCGTAAAATACAAAAAATCCACAGTCTGATTATGACATACTATATAGAGCAAATGTATTTATTTATTTTACACACATCACTCCTTGCTCTAGGCCTGTGGACTAAAAGACATGAGATTCAATCAAGTATTATTATGTGTATCAAGAGCATTCGGTGCAATCGCATCTATTATTTGGGCAAGAGCTGTTAATGCACCGGTCGAGCATCCATCTTCAAAATGCACATACAGTTACTTGGAATCCATACAACCATCCATACGACCATGTCCGAACAGAAAACGCGGGCAACACGTTAAAGATTCTCGAAAATAAGTGTCGTTTCAGTAAATGTGTTCTTGTAATAAAAATGAATAGGAAATTATATCCATCGCATTATTTCATACATTTGTATAGCGTCTTTCTCTAGTAAAAGTGTATCTTCCCAGTCTTTCACGATTTTATCAGAATTACTTCCACAAATTATAATTTTATACATATAATACAAAATTTATTTTTCTTTAGATCTAACATAAATCGATCTATTTCATTTGTAAATAAAATCAAATTATTTACACAATAATAATAGAAAAAGGAAATGTAATGGTGTTTAATATTTTTTAAATAACATAGTTTTAATAATTATATTCAACAGTTTTACAGTACATAATTTACTTTACAGTATAAGCAAGCTACTAAATTTCCCACGTTATCCGCGTTACGAAAATTCGTTTGTGTGTACTATACATATGCCCAGACAATCAAAAAGCCAAATTTGGATGACCCCCTACCAGCGCATATGCCGCGCCTGTGCCGGCCGTAGGACCAGGTATTTGGACATGGGCAGAACGAAGGCGCAATGCCGGCCGCTGGACCCTGAATCTGACTTTGTTTAAGAGGACAACACAGTCGCACTGATGTGGCGAATGCGGAATGGCAGCACCGTCGCACTGATGTGGCTGGCGAATGTCGTTTTACAGGACAGCACCGTCGGCGAGGGTAGGTCGCACTAAGGTGGCAGATGTCGGTGAACTAAATTTCTATCGTACCAAATATACAACAATCGTCCTTCTTGAAGACGGTTCCAGTGCCCAGAGCTCTCAGTAGATGGAGCAGCGTCGGCACAGGCGATTGGTTCATCCCGATCGCGTATAGATCTCACGCATCAGCGATCTCGCGTGCAATAGTTTTTCTATATAGTCATAGTCGTAACGTGTAAGCGCGCACGAGAGTGTATCGCGCCGGCGCGCGGCGTAACAAGTATTGTTGTAATGTCTTTTCAGTATTATTAAATATATTTTTCGTTTAATGCTTCGCAATTTATTAATTCCCACAACCATGGTTATGGGCCCAGAACGCAACTAGATGCGCTGGATTGCAGAATATTAGACACCTAACCTAACAGTGACCACGTGGCGTTGTGAAGCAACAGGCAACGATAGAGCCCTGTATCAAAGATGGAGAAAGAAAACCAAAACGAAAGTAGGGTAACCAAATTAAATAATAACAATTACCGCTCATGGAAAATTGAGATGAGATGGTATCTCAGAGGCAGAGGTCTACTAGATAATGTGCTAACGAAGGTAGAACTGCCTGCAAACCCTACAGATGTGCAAAGGACAACGCACATAGCAATCCAAAATAAAGCAATCGCTGCAATAGGTCTACACGTTGAAATAGAACAACAAGTACATATAGAAGACTGTGCAAGCGCGTGGCATGAAAGATATTGGAACAAGTCCATCAACCAAAATCAAGGGTACGAATTATGCAGTTGAAGAAGGAACTCTACCACTTGAAGATGAAGGACGACGAGACTATGCCTGCGTACCTTGCCAGGGCCAAAATAGCTGCAACAAACCTACGAGAAGCAGGAGCAGAGATAGGTGACGAGGATCTTGCATATACGTTATTATCAGGTCTTCCAGATAGCTATGAGAACCTCAACATGACACTGGCGAACCTACCAGATGATAAATTCACTTCAACGGAAGTCCAAAGGGCATTGTTGGCAGAGTATAACCGAAGAGCATCGAGAGAGAATACTGACAGCGAAGCAACTACCAAAGAAGCCTTGTTCGTTAAAAAGCCAGAAGAGAAGAAATTCAGACAACCATGGAACGATAAAGTAAAACCTAATTATTGCTTTAATTGTAAAAAGGTTGGCCATATAGCTAGAGACTGTCGATCAAGACCCGAGAGAGGAAGAAGAAAGTACGAGCCAAAGCCAAGGAAAGATTATGACGCATTTCTTGTATCGGTGAACAATGTAGACATGGATGATACGTGGCTACTAGATAGTGGATGTACGCACCACGTATGCAGAAACAGAGAATGGTTTACCAAATTCTATGAGTTAAAATCAGAAGTAGTAAACACTGCGGCAGACCCAAATAAACAAATCAGTGCAAAGCTGAAAGCAAAGGGAAAGGGGAACATAGCCTTAACAAATGAATGGTTGGTGAATGGTAAGAAAAATTCCATTATATTACACAACGTATATTATGTTCCAGACGTGCGACGTAATTTAATGTCCGTTTCGCAAATCGAGAAGAAAAACAAAGTGCTACTATTCAAAAAAGGGAAGGTTATAATAAGAAATATCACCAAAAGAATAGTTTGCGAGACTGAGAAGAAAGATGATTTGTATATCGTGAAGGCTGAGATGGATGTGACAGAATCCACAAAAATAGAATCACATGCACTGAACTTGAACACGAACGAAATATGGCATCAGCGTTTTTGCCACACAAGCCACGAAATTATTAAACGAATGGCAGAGAAAAACAGAGTGAGCGGGCTGTCTGACACAAAGAATGCTAAATTTGCCTGCGATGCATGCTGCGTTGGTAAGGCAACAAAACTTCCCTGTAAGGAGTTTGTTGCCCTATGCCAGTGAATTCAATCAGTGGCAGTAAGTATTTCATCACCTTTACCGATGATTTTTCTCGAAAAACGATTGTAAAATGTATGAGAAGCAAGGATGAAGCAAAAATTCATATAAAAGATTACATATCTAAGGTGGAGCGAGAGCAGAGTAAGAAAATCAAGAGGTTCAGAACGGACAATGGACTAGAATTCTGTAATAGAGAACTTGACGAATATTTCAGGGAATTGGGTATACGGCACGAGCGGTCAAATGTAGAAACTCCGCAAATGAATGGCATTACAGAAAGGATTAATAAAACGCTACTAGACATGACAAGGTCAATGCTCGCTTCAGCCGGATTGTCACACAAGTTTTGGGCCGAAGCAGTAACAACTGCGGCATACATTAAAAATAGAGTGCCATACTGGAATTGATTGCGAAGTACTATTGGCTATATGGACTGGGAACACGCCAAGCGTGTTGCATTTAAAGGTGTATGGTTGTCTAGCATACGCACGAATTCCCAGACAGGGAAAAAATAAGTTGGACAATAGAACAGTGGAATGCATACTGGTGGGTTATAGTAATCGTACGAAAAGTTACAGATTGTGGTGTCTAACATTGGGAGACGTACTCACAACCAAGCATGTGCGGTTCGTCGAAGAGAAGATAGGGTCCGAATGGATATATAGAAAGAATACGCAAAGTTGGCGGTTCGATGAAGCCTGGTCGGAGACCGAGTCGGAGAGTGAGAGTCCCACGACAACCACGAAGCAAGACGGTGAGCCGAGCCCGTCAGAAAAGTTCACACGAGATGGAGTAAACGAGAAGATAGTGGGGGTCAAGGTAGACCAAAAAGAGTTATTAGAAATCCATATGGACGCAAGGGCAAACCGAAGGTGCCTGTCAGCGAACATGATTCCGAGAGTAACAGTGTCGAAAGTGACATCGAAACAAATTTTGTGGAAATAGTGGAACCACAGAATTTAACTGAGGCATTGAACTCTCTACAAGCAGAGGAGTGGAAGCATGTCATGCAAGACGAAATAAATAGCTTGGAAAGCAGGAAGACATGGAAAATAACCGAGTTGCCTAAAGGAAAGACAGCTATTGGCAGCAAGTGTATCTTCAAATTAAAAACAGATGCAGACGGCAAATTAGCGAGGTACAAGGCAAGGTTGGTAGCCCAAGGATTCACGCAGAAGAGAGGAATCGATTATTTAGAAACGTATTCGCCAGTTGCGAGCTTCTCTCTAATCAGAATATTACTAGCATTAGCAGCGGAATTCAATTGGTATACCAGACACGTGGACATAAAGTGTGCGTATCTATACGGGGAGCTGCAAGAGGAAATTTAAATGAGAATCCCACCGCTGCACAAAAATGAGACAGGAAAAGTAGCAAGATTGTTACGTCCAATTTATGGGTTGAAACAGTCCGGGAGAAATTGGAACAAGGAATTAGATGATTTCCTGACTTGCAAGCGAGTCAGCGTCGATAACGCAAGTCGTACACGAGTTGTCATCGACATATGGATTGAAAGATCTTGGTGAGATGAGTCATGCACTGGGGGTCAAGATAGAAAGGAACCATAAGGGAGACATACGCATGTCACAAAAACAGTACGTGGAGACGCTACTGCAGAGGTATAGCATGCAGGAATGTCGTGGAGTATCTACACCATTGAATCCAGGAATACTTTTAACGACCAATGATGGACCTAATACGCAAGAAGAAAAGGATGAAATGGCGCAAACACCATATAGAGGGCCAGGCAAAACATGTACTTAGATATTTACCTAAAACAAAAGATTATGGCATAGTATAGAGGTATAACGGAAGTTCAAATGTTAGCCTGTTTTGTGATGCTGACTGGGCCGGAGATCAAGACCATAGACATTCATTCTCCGGTCTAACCGTGTACATAGGAAGGAACGTTGTCCATTGGCGGTCAAGTAAACAGAAATGCCTGGCAACGTCGACTATGGAGGCGGAATACGTCTCCATGGCAAATGGCAAAATAGTAAAGGAAATAGCATGGGTAAGGACATTTATCAAAGAATTAGATATTCGAACCCCGGTCTACCGCTTGGTAGTCCAACTCCTTAACTGCATGGATAACCGACGATCTTAGAATGAACGTGAACATTTTCATATATATCGCAAAGAATAAAATGCTGCAGCGATAGGATTTTTCGTTTAAGACGTTATTTTTTTTTAATGACAATTTCGCATTCATCATGAAAGAACCGTTGCACTAATAATATGCATACTAATAATTTATCTCTATCTATGCTTTCATTGCGTGGTACACGTGCTTTGTTGACATGCGGTGTCATTAGATACGAGCCTCGTTCGCAGAGTGTCCATCTTTTTAACACTAAACCTACCGAGCTCTAAAAGCAATTAAAATATTTCAGCTGATAAAAATGACAAGGCTCTATTTATTTAGATCTCGCATAATTTTTAATACAATATGTGCATGGACGAAAAAATTTATCGAATCAATTTCCATGTATGCAACTTCATAATTTCAATAATTATAAAATGAAAAATATGGAACCGGTCATTTGACCGACGGTGGTAGGCTTAGTGTTAATATTATGTGATGCTTCCTATCTGATGATTTGGTTTATATTTTATATGCATTATTTTCGCTTGTTGGCTGTTATTTTCCGTTTATTATATCTTATTAATTTTGCTCATTTTTGATGTTAACGCCTGATTTTTTATGACTACCTCACGACAAAGAGACCGTCTGCAGAGCTATTTCCCGTTAGCAGGTCGGGTACAACAATTGAGAACGTATTAAATCCCAAACGTTTGTGTTGTATTTTAGCTATCACAAGCCAATTGTCACGATGATAGACATTGATAATTCTGCAGATAGGTAATTCTGCGGATAAATAATCATGCCTTAAAATAATTTTATTTTTTTTATTTATGAAAATTTCGCATTCATCACGAAAGAACCGTTGCACTAATAATATGCATACTAATAATTTATCTGTATCTATAATAAGCAAGAAGTTTCACTTCGGTCGCGCGTGGACTCCACGCACACGATTTTTTCTTCTGAATAATGCATTGATTTTTGGAAAAAACTTGTCAGGATTGCGATAGTCAATCTTTTTAATTAGGTTGGTCCAGTAATTTTCAATAGCTATTTTGAATTCGCATTGTAGTGCGGCAACGAATTCTTTGTGAATGGTTTTGGCTGCTTTGGTGATGTCCCAGGATGAGCGGGGGTCCCTGGGGTGGAGGTGGTGGACTATGTAGGATTTGTTTTTCTGTAGTATGACTATTTGTCTGTTAAGGTATCTATCGGTGTTATTTTTGGGTTTGATCTTGGGAACGGTTTTGTGAATTGTTTGGAATATAGCTTCGTTGATGGTCTGGAGGTTGGAGTCAATTTCGTCGAGGGAGAGGTTTCGGTCGGCAGGTATGTTGTTGGTGTAGGATTTAGAGAGGGTTTTAGAGAACTTGTTCCACTTAGTGGCCTTGAAATTATATAAGTGATTGGATGTGTGGGCTTTGGGCGGGAGGGAGTCCCTGTGGAGTTTAAAGATTAAGAGGGCTGTATGGTCGCTGTCGTATGGCAAGGTTTGAGCTTTGTTGTGGTGGCCGTTGACTAGTTTGAGTCTGGCGTCTGCAAGACATATATCTAAAATGGATTGAGCTGGTTTGAAAGTGGGGTGGGCTGGTGGGATTATGTTAAGTTTGTATTTAAGATTATTGAGTGATTCCCATTGACTGAGGTATCTGTCTCTTTGGTTATTGCACCTGTCTCCCCAGGATTTTCTTCTGGTATTGAGGTCCCCCGCAATTACATAGTAGTTATTCTTATTGTCTAGTTCTAAGCTGCTAAATAGATTGTTAAGTTCCGAGATGAAGAGAGATCTGTTATCGTTTTTGGCGTATACGCTGCCAATGTATAGTGTGTTGTTATTGTTCGTGGGGATTTTAATTAGGGAGTATTCGAGAATTTCATTGGCGATTGAGGCAGGGTGGTAAAGTTCTTCGAAATGGAGATTTTTGTGGATGAGGATTGCGGTGCCGCCTCCTTGCGTTGAGTTAGGTCTGTTTCGTATAACTATGGAGTAGTCTGTGAGGGAGAGGTTGTGGGAGTGGTTAAGTTTTGTCTCAGAGAGGAGGGTAACGTCGGGATTGTGGGTGGTGAGAAAATGGTGAAGTTCAAGTCGTCAGTAGTTGGCCACAATAGAATTAACATTGATGGCTGAGATGTTAATTTGATTGAGTGAAAGGGAGTTAGCCATCGTATTGCCGGTTGAATAGTGTGTTGAGGATAAACTCAATTTTTTCGGAGTTGGCGGCTATTTGTGAAGCGAGGGTTTTATATTGGGATGTAACGAGCGAAGATAGTTCTGATTTGAAATTTGTTACCCATTGGGGGGAGGGGGGGTGAGGAGTCGATGGTGCTGGTAGAGTTGTCGGGTGCAGAGGCAGGTCCCGTTGGGGAGGTTGGTATGGCTCGTCTGGAGGCTGCGGGTGGCGAGTGAAGTTGGCTGGAATGGTCCTGTGTTGCTGGCGACTTGCGCGTAGGAGAGGTTCTCTCTAATCATAATAGAGATGATGTTTATGTTGCGCCGAGTTGCCTTGTCTTTTATAGTTTTCTGTTCTTTTCTTTTGGCGAGGGCAAACTTGATGAAGAGAAATCCTTTATAGGAGGCCGGGTGGCCACGTAGGTTGCAGTTGGCGCACTTGAGGTCTCCTTTATTGTTGGTGGTATTGAGGGTGCACATACCTGGCTCGTGGGACAGGGCGCATTTTACACATCTGTATTGCAGCTGACAGTTTTTACTGGCGTGGCCTAATCGTTGGCATTTTCTGCACTGGAAAATGTCAGGTTTTCGAAGGTGCTCCCAGCGTATCCTTTAGTAAGCTAGCGATTTGATTTTAAAAAGTTCATCTGGTTTGCTGCTGTTTGATATTTGGAGAAGGAAGTGATGCTTCTCCGGCTGGGATTTGTCGAAGTAGAACTTCGATAGGTTGGTAATTTCGATGTTAGGCAGATTGAGTTCGGTTAGTTCTTTTTTTATGTCCTCGGGACTAAATAAGCCTCTTATGCCTTTAATGATGATGGATTTTGGCTTGAGATGTTTAGGTGTATATGTATAATATTGGATCTTTGCTTCTTTGAATATGGTACAGATGTTGGCGTGAAGATCGGTGTTGTTGGTGTAAATGATATGATGAATAGGATTGTTTTCTTTTATTATGAAGTCCTTTCTTGAAATTTTGTGAGCTACGATCAGGTTGATTATTTCGTGTAAGATGGAATCTTTCGTAAATATGGGTGGTGGTTTTCCTAGAAGCGCGGTGGTATTTGGTGGGGTTGTGGTTGCTGAGTTGGCTGGTTCAAGATCCATTTCATTATTTTCTTCGAGTGGTTGGAATCGGTTTTGGGTCGGGGGGTCCATAGAGGATTCGTTTTGCGTTGATCCTGGTTTAGCGGGTTTTTTGCGGGTCAGCCATTTGTCGGTCTGAGATGGTGAGATGTTTGATAGTGGCATGTCTGTTGATGAGGTTTGCGTCATATGTGCGGGGGGCGCTGAGGTGGTAGATTTCCTGGCCGCGTTGAGGTTGGGCCTCGCCTGGTTCGGCTTGGCTGGACGGAGGATAAAATCTTTCAAAAAAGAGCCATACATACATTCCATTTCCAGCGAGATGAGTTTGGGAGTTTTTGTGTGTCTTTGGCTATGATCAGATGTTTCAGATGCGTTTTCGGTGTTCACGTGTTCGGGTGATAGGCTTCGTTTGGTGCCAGTGCCCAGCGGTGCTGCCATTGGGCCCGGGGGATTCCCGCGATATGTCGGATTTGTATTTGTTCACAGCAAAACTATTATTACACTGCACTGTTGGATAAAGCACTGAGTGGTTCACTGTATCACGCTAGTAAGAATATTTCGGCTTTATGGGTAAGCGCGAAGAAGGTTAGAGAGAACCTTCTCACACACTGCCGGATGGAGCGGAGCGGAACGAGGGACGTCCGTCTCGGTCAAACGTTTGGGCCAGACTCTGTCGGAGACCATAGTCGCTGCATCAACCGGCGCCGTTGAAATTACCTTCGAAATATTCGAATATATGCATATAGTATTATTTTCGTTTTTTGTATCACGCAAGTTTTAGTCTGGGAGATGTTTCTCTGGACGTAGTAATATTACATAATATGTATTTAAAATTCAGAAAAGATAAGTATAACTTAGGAAAAACGCCGAAAAAAGTGGTTTTTATTTTTTTTAACTATGTTGCACCACTTTCAGGAATTTGAAAAAAATTGAGCATAATACTTACTATAATAATATCTCATATACATAGGTAATATCTCATTGCTAAATTAAATCTGAGATAGCACCTTTTAGATTTCTATATGAAATCTGCATTTTTTCGATTTTTTTCGAGTTTTTCATTTTTTACAACCAGAGTTTGCAACGAAAAAATCTGAACATGATACCTAATATGTGGCTTAGTATCCGAAATATGTCAGATTTTTTTCAGAATTTTTAATTGTCAATAAATAGGGAAAATGGGCCAAAAACTGGTTTTTCGATTTTTCTCAATAACTACCCTTACAGATGAGATATGGGGCTGAAACTTGGCAGAGAGGAGTCTTTTTGGATAAGCTATCGAATGGACCAAGCTCGATTAAAATCCCGCCGGGGGCGAATTTCACCACCAAACCCGGGTATAGCCTTTCAATTGTTGATGACGATGGTACAATGGTAGTTAATAAGTACACAAGGAAGATAAATGTTGGGAATTGGTGTATGAATGACCGAAAACGCTGGATAAATTCTT
>CM052253.1:305231-329688 GCA_028455795.1 Lasioglossum marginatum
TTGAGATATTCATAAAGAAAGATTTATTAGTACTTAAATCCGTTATTGTAAAGAAAGTATACAACAAATAGTGTTCTGGTGTAGTAGCAACGTACTAGACTCGCACCCGGTGAGTTAAGGTTCGATTCTCGTATGGGGGAAAACATTTTTTTACTTATTTATTATATTATATTTATTCGCTGTGTAACATTGACTTATCAATAAGAGATTATACAATTATAGTATTTAATCGATATACATTTCTACGTCAGCGATATCATTCTTTGAGTTTTGCCGAACGTAGAGAAGGACAGCCGAGCTCGAGAGGCCTCGGTCGCCGAGAAATGTAAACATAGCTAATCCAAACTTCCAACTTCTTTATTTTTCATTATTTTTTGATGGGACTTCGATGACCATATTTGTGACATTTTTCTAATAAAAATCGTACCAAATATGATATAATTCCGATGATATTTACTTGTGTAATAGACAATTAAAGTTTTGGGCCCGAGGAAGGATAGCGTATGGGAAAGAAAGAGACGCAGAGAGTCGCAGTCGGCGACACAGTTCAAAGACTCGCGCGTCCTTACAATGTATTACCAAGGAATAACTTTTTTATTATTACTTATTTTTTGATGAGACTTCTGCTAATAGATTTGTGACATTTTTTCTGATTAGAATGATACCAAACACGATATAATTCAGATTATATACAGGTGTATGATCATTATGTATAGGTCAGATAAATACATCGGAGAGGCAACAGTAATGCAATGACGACGCTTTTTCATTTTTAATTAATCTTTTATGAGACTTTTACCATCATATTTGTAATATTTCTCTGATCAAAATTTTTCTGATTATACATACATACATTCTATTTTTTTAATTGTCTATAAGTTTTGGTGACAGACAATGAGAGTAAATAGTAAAGAAAGGGACACTGCAAATCGCATCGTCTCGTTCAAAATGGATAATATGAACAATGATTCAAAAATTATTTCAGTTACACAGGAAAATAGTAAAATGTTCGTTTTGGGGAAACCAATTGTAATTAGAACTTTTGTCGGGTGGAAGCAAATGAACGTATGGAATCAATCGGCTATTAAAAGGCACATGAATATTTACGAAAGAATGAAATGTTTCGTGTTTCTCTCATTACCCATTCTATAGTTAAATTCCGACTTCCAAACTGAACATAATTTCTAAAAGTCCTAAGGAATTGTAAATGATACCTTATACATTTTCTAGTTTGTTGGAAGTAGAGCTAAAATGTTGTTCGATCTTTTTTGTTGCGTATGATGTGTCTACTTCTGTAATCCTTCCTTTTATTTGACCTTATTAAATAATTATTTTCTGCAGTTATTTTAATACATGATATTTCCTTCATTTCATGAAAGAGAGAGAGACTGAACTTGGAGAACATATTCAGATAAAAATTGTTTGATACGAAAGGGGATATATAATATGGGTGCTGCGAATCAATCAATATAAACTTTTTATTCTGATGAAGGCCAAAAATAATGTTGTCCGGACTGAGAGCCACTGAGAGTCGATGTAGGTTCTTATACGGACTGCGAGTCGATGTAGGTTCTTGTCCGGAGTGCGAGTTGATGTAGGAGCTGATCCAGGCTAAGCACTAGAGTAGCCATAATGGGCACGGCCAAAACCCGGGCGTGAGCACTCTCATTTACTCTCTGACAATATCATACATGTATGTTTAGGAAAATAGCAATATAATGTATGCTTTATGTATATTAATAAGATTCATATTTATTAACAGTATATTTAATTAAGTACAGTATAAATGTAAAGATACATTCCACTTAAGACTTTTTTCCAATATGTATGTGTACCCACACGTGTTAGTATTTACAATTTAAAATATTGACAATGTACAAAAATATATTGACTATGGAAACAGAACTGTTTACTTATACCTATGTATGTATTTTGTCCAGTATTATTCAAAGGAAGTTATAAGCTTGTAATAAATCTATTTTAGTTAGGCATTTATGAAATAAGCATCTCAGTTCAGTATAAAAATGTGCTTACATACTTTGTTGTCGTCCTTTCCATGAAATACATATAACAATTTATAAAATGATTACACGATATTTGAGATTATCTACCGCCGTATACTAACTTTATTATGAAATAACCTATGGGTCGTAGATTATATTAGTATTGAAGAGACAAAAAAAGGCTGTGAAGTCAGTGACATAATTTTTACATGTATATCTATCGTAACTCGTTCATCTAGCTGTAGGAGAGACATTATAACAAGAAAAAAATTCGAGCTAAATGAGATTAACATAGAATAAAACGAAGATGAAATTACAGTTTATTTCTGGTTCGTGACAGAATAGTTTTAAGACTGCTACTTTCATCCAACAATATTTACAAATTATTTAACCTTTATTTGGAGAGATTGAAGTTTTTACACTGCATATCATTTGTAATCATTTTTAAACGAAAATTATGCAATTGGTTATTTAATTATGTTCTACATCATTGAATACTTGTCACAACCATTGTTAAGCAGGCCTCTTTAAATACTATTTTGTGTTAAAATAATACATTCAGATGTATTTTATGTAAATACATTGAAATACTGACAATGGTTAAGAACACATTTCCATTATTCTCACATTAAGCCTTCTGAGTTGTAGAATGTCTGTCAATTGCTTTTGGTTGGTGTCCATACATAAAAATGGAACAAATAACTAAAATGGCACCTAACGAAAACTGGAAAGTCAAATTAAAATTGAATAGATATATAGATGCTATACAAGAAATAATAATAGCTAAAGATGTAGCAAAACCTTTGAGTATATTGTCAGCATACTTAACTACCATGGCAACAATAAGACCTCCACCTGCTTGAAGAACAACTAAATAACAAACAAATAAATCATAGCCAAAAAAGAAACCTTGTTCTTGTATTGTATTGCCATCGCTTATAAAGCATGTAATTAGTCCAAAAGGTAACGATAGAAAGCTTAATTGTACATTTCTCATCCATACCGATACATCTGAGTCTTTGAGTATTTTTTCAAAGTATATGCCAGCAAAACCTGATAAAAAGCATGCGCTCAACGCAGCAGAGAACCCTAACATACGATTCTGTTCTATTCCAGACGGTAGAGCAGCTTCAGAGGTTTGAGCTAACTGTACTAATATTACTCCTATAACTAATAATATTACAGCTCCCCATTGAGTACTTCTTAAGGGTTTTCTTAGTATCACTACTGCGAAAAATGCTGTTGTTAAAATTTTTAGTTGGTATGTTACCTGCAAAAGAGTGTGCATAGTAATCTTAAGCAATATTAAAGGTTTGTTATAACATTTCCAAAACAATAATTTATACCTGATAAGTTGCTGCATCTAAATTAGATGCTGATACATATAGAAAATTATTTTGTATGATATACAAAAGAGACGGCACACATACTTTTAAAGTGTCTGCAGGTTGTTTTATAATTGTCACTTTCAGAGATTCGCAGAACTTCCAAAAATTTTTTTCTTCCCAAAAGACAAATATTAGACATGTTAAAAGCTTAACTATTTCTGCCATAACAACAGCTAAAAGAATATGCGAAGTACATAAAGAAATACTTTCATATAGATTTCATAAATACTTAACAATAAAGCATAACATACACACCTGTAGAAGATAAGAACATGTCACCTGATCTGGTACGCGCATAGCGCATACTAAGCCCAACAAGGGCATTTTGTAATGTAAGAGTAACTAAACTAACGTACTTTAGCACCTGATTGTTTCCTATAAATAAAATTTCAAATAAAAGATAAATTGATGTTATTTTTATATTTCAGCCTGCATAATAAAAATAAAATATACAATTCCATACTTACTTTGCAATGGATTTATCATAGTCATGATAATCTCTTGAATATTTGTTTAAGAGCAAATTTAATAGATCACCTCATCTGTAAAATAATATATGTAATCACTATCTTAAAAGGTATTTTAAAAATTTGTGAATATTTCAGCATGTAAAATATGTGATAAAAATATTAATAATACTTCCAAAGCACATTAATTTTATGAAAAAATAAATTATTAATTTAAAAGCAACATCTTGATCATGTATTTAATGTATATCTTTGTATTTAAAAATAAACTGAAAAGTCTTTATTATGCCGTAAAATTTGAGAAGATACTCTTACTTTACCTCTCTATGCATTCTCATTTTTAAAAATGCCATGTATTCACTGAAGTGTACACGTTGACATTTCCCTGGTACCACTTCCACTGCCTCTAACCTTCACATAGAAACATATTGTACCACAAAACAAATCCAACACGTGAATATACATATACATTGGCAAAATGTCTACATGATACAGGTGTTTTATGAATGTATGTGTATGTAATGCATGTGATGTATGTATGTGTAGTTGTAACCACATTCTTGGCTTTCTAGATGTGGAATGAAAAACGACATTCCGATCTTATAACAAATTTAAAGAAATTAAAAAGTTCATATATGCATATTTAACGTTTAGAAAAAACTTTCCCATTTTCAGTTTATTAGAAAGTGGTTAGAAATATTCGTACCATGCGAGCGCCAGATGATCGCTGGCAATGTGTATTCGTTCTATATAACCATTACTATAGCCTACTCTAGTAATAGCTTAGACCATATATACCTATAGACCCGGCATAGATATAGTATATGCATACGATGCAGTGTTCCGAGATCCAAAATTATCTGGTGCCCACAAGTCACGGCACGAGATAATTCAAAATGGTGGATAGTGAAATAAAAGCGAGATATACAAGTATATTTATGTATTATTTCATAAACATTTGGAAAAACGGTGCAAACTAGTTGCATAAAGAATTGTAAAGAACGACAGAACCGTGATGCAAATATATCTTTCCACAAGTAAGTAAGTATTTTATACTTAACATCGCATAACCTATAATAAACAAATTCATTTATAGATTTCCGAAAGATCGACAATTAAGAAAAAAATGGATGAAAACAATTCATTGTGAAAATTTTGAGCCCTCTGCTCATTCAAATGTTTGTTCTAAACATTTTGGAAGTGATTGCTTTGTTGGAAATTCTTGGAGTTCCAAGCGTAACGATACCTTATGTATCAGAAGTACATACCTGAAGTGTCACGTATACAACCAATAGAAGTAATGAACGTCTCATGTATTAAAATAGAAAATGAAAGTGCAAGGTATAAATCTCTTTATAATCAATACTTGAACTTAGTCTGTAATAGATTAAATTTATATAATTTCCATATAATTTGCTTTCAGCTTAAATAATGAAATTGCCGATGAAGATGATAGTTTAGAATCTGCTGCTTGTACTGATGAAAACAATTCATCATTTCAAGAAATACCTTTGAAAAGGAAGAGAACAGCTTACATTGGTGATTTTCTTAATTCTGATACGATAACTGACCATGAGAAGCATGTACATATCATTGCAACATTTTTAGCAAAAAAGAACAAGCAAATTAAAGCATTACAACGAACAAACAGAAGACTGCTTAAAAAAGTTGAAGATTTAAATGAATTATTGAATGAATTACGCAAGAGAAGCATGGATGTATCATCAAAAGAACTTTAGCTGCAAAGAACAAGAAAATTAAAACATTACAACAAACAAACAGAATATTTAAATCTTTAATTTGTTTAAGCAGTCTTTTGTTTGTTTGTGGTAATGTTTTAATTGCAGGTCATAATAGGATTAAACTAACAAGAACTATTTTATTTTGTAACCAATAATTAAGAATAAGTATTTATTGTTTTATATGTATCATCCATAAATAAATATTATTAATATTATTATTATTGTTTTATATTATATGTACTACATTAAATATAATATATGTATTGTATTTTCGAAATATGTATTGACTGGAGCAATGTTGGATGAGATTTCCTTAAGATCTATTAGCTTTTATAGTTCTACCATCTTTGCACATTGGATTGAAGTAAGTTGTGAGGAAATAAATACAGATTTCATATTATCAACTCCAACATTAAAATTTAACTTCTTCCAAATTATAATCGACAAAATGAGTTAGCCATATTTAAAATAATAAGAGTAAAGTAAAAATGAACGAGTAATAAAATAAAATACATGTACGTATATTGCACAGTTACAGTTTCCATAAATATTTAGGCTGTACTTTCGTTTACGTCCATTCTCAGAATTCGATGAAATTTTGAAAATAGGATCTTTTTTGACTAAAATGACGATTGCCAGAAGGATTTTTCCCGACTCGAAAAAAATTTTTTTATCATTTCAATGTCCGACTTACTGACTTACCGACTTTCTACTTTATGTTCGTGTGTGTATAGTGGATAGGATTAGGTTAGGTTAGTGTTAGGTTAGGGTTAGGTTAGGGTCTCGAAAATGCAGGAGTAGTTTTTAAAAATTGAAAGTTTACCTTATGTATGTATCACTTTAAATTAAAGAGGATTCGCTTATAGATCATATGTGTGAATTTTTATGGCGCTATGAGGTGAACTAGGCTGGTGATGATCTATTTTTACAATTAATTGAAGATATTCTATATAAAATAGAAAGTCGGTAAGTCGGTAAGATAGAGAGCGACATTGAAATGATAAAAAAATTTTTTTCGGATCGGGAAAAATCCTTCTGACAATCGTCATTTTAGTCAAAAAAGAACCTATTTTCAAAATTTCATCGAATTCTGAGAATGGACGTAAACGGAAGTTTCGCCAATATTTATACAGAATGATATGAGACGACGATTCCCCTTGCCCCTCTGCCACTTTAGCTTCGTGGTACTGTGATGACTGTGATTTCTCAACATACTATAGCACTGTGCCCACAAGAGTCGTCTGCTAGGCGATTTAATCTGGGAACGAGGCAGTTTTATCTCGCCGCGTCTATAGGTATATATGGTCTAAGAGTAATAGCTTAGACCATATATACCTATGGTCTAAGAGTACTAGCCGTGCTGAAAGTAAAGATGGCAACACCGCGAGAGTCCGGTTGTCATATATATATCAATATACCTAATCCAACCCACTCAACCAGATTCTCAATCTCCCCTATCGGCCACTACCGGCCTCTCAGTTTCCCGCATAGTTTTCAAATGTTCTCATCAATATGTAGTACACATTGTGTACTTATTATTATGTAGTACAGCTAATTTTCTTACTTTTAGTATTATTTATTAACTTTTTAGGTCTTTATCTTTATGTGTAGCACATTTACTTAATAGAGTTTATTTCATCTATATCTATATCATTTATTACCATACTATTAGAATATTTTAATAGTATCACATCTAAATTTTTACAAAATCATATGTATTGTATTGTATACATACAGAGTTTTTCGAAAATTTGTTTTACATAGTTCTTTTCACAAGTTTCATACTATATTTATTAGTATTGTAAGGGAAATTATGATAGTACTCTGAAAGAAAATAATTATATTTCTATATTTTTATTCCCCAAAGATGAGCAATTGCGGAAAAATGGGTGGCTGATATTCCCCGTAAAAATTGGACACCGACAAAATATTCTGCAGTTTGTAGTCTGCATTTTGCAAAAACCGATATCCAAAGGTATCAGGATATTCTATCTCCTAACAGTGTACTGGAGAATGTTTTGTTGAAATGACCAAGACTTGTGGTATTGGAAAATGCAATACCTTCCATTTTTTCCAATTCACAGTCAAAACGTGTGCTACCACAAAGAAAAGATCCTGTAGAGCGCAGGGGAAGAATAATTGAAAACCATGAAAATTTAGTTAGAGAGTTTATTGATTCTGATCTAATTAGTGGTTTCTTAAATTTAATAAACAATTATAAAGAAAAGCTTGTAATTTCGAATCATTGGAGTATTAAAATAACAAATTCAAAAATTTATTTTTGCATGCTTGTATATAGTGATACTTCTGATTCCTTGGTACTTAAAACACAGATTGTGATTAGTAATGACATGAAATTACAAGTTTTTCAAGAGGGTAATGAATTATTATTTCATGAATTGCGATTATGATAGTAATGATCTTCGTAATCTTTCTGTTGATGTCAGCGGTTTTTCAGAAATTTTTGACACTGCTTATTTATCCACTTGTATTGTTGATGATTCCATTAAGATTTATATATCCGGGTCCCATTCTGTTGCAAAAAGATTAAATTGTAATACATATATGTAAATTATTAATTGTGGAGAATAAAGGTACAACTGTAAATAATGTATATTTTGATCATCTACAGAAGATGTAACAACTGTATTTACTCACATGTGTGCAATACTGGAAACCGTAATAAATGTTCCTAATTTGGAATCAGATTTTCTAAAATCTGGAAATCATAAACACATTTTATGTAAATTAACATATATTAGTATACAATCAGATATACATCATTTAGCATTTTTAGATAGATGCATTTGTGGTAAAGATTATCACAGCATTTTGTTTAAATTATTATCAATTTTTTCTAATATTTTACTAAATGATTATGTTAAAACTATAAATAATAGTCAATTAGAAATGAATGTACATATCATTTCTAAAAATTTACAACAATTATAAAATTGTCCTTTATAAGACGATATTATAATAAATATAATATATTACCTGCACAACTTTTCTCTTCGGTAACTAATTACCCAACCTCTTTGACGTATACACGTATTCACTTAACCTCTTTGGCTTCGTCACAATAATTTCGTCTATATCAGGCTTCTATTGACTTATATATCCCTTCATTCATTTTCAAATGTTGCATTTTAGTTCAAAGATGATTTCCCATTGCTTCATGCTTATATTTTCTTAAAACTACTGTAAATATTTCAAATATTATATATCACAACACCAAACTATTCCGAGAGTCCACAAAATGTACACCGTATTTATTAATATTATTATGCTTTAATATCACTTCTACTTACCATAGTTATAATATTTACATATTGCTTAAACATAATTAACAACGAATTGTGTATTTTAACATAATTTTCTAAGAAAAAAGCGTTAATTATAATCTCAAACACAAGACTCCCATAAACACAGCGGTGTTGCCACGTTGTTCAGCACGGCTAGTACTAGAGTAGGCCGTGGTCTAAGGTATAGGTCTCATCTCTCACTCACTCTTACAGCGATTACATGCAATCGATTCATGAAGTAAGAGTCGTATAATAATAATGCAATATAAAGGCAAAGTGTTAATGAACTTTTTAAAAAAATATCTAATATTGATAGATATAGCTGTTTCCTTTATCTCGATCGACAATTTGTTAATAACGTATATTAATGTTTTCGGCGCACTAATCGGTTCGATCTAATGCTACTACTTAAGCAATTTTGCAAATTATCACAAAATTTTCAACATTTCGGTCACTATTTAGACCATTTTCAAGAAAAATTTTGTTTCGTTTTTTGTATAATTGCGTCTGTAAAAATTATTAAATTAATATATACTGTGTAATTTATATTGCGTTCCGCAATATAAAAAACCAAATGTTCTAAGAAAATTGATAGATATAATTATAAAATACTATTTTTTCTTTAGGTTGTGATTAATATTTTATTCCCATAAATGCAATATATAAGTATTGTTATTTAATAATTGTATAATATTTGTAGTATAATAATTGTTATTTATGCTACATACACATGTTTATTAAACGAATTATTCGATATCGCTAATGAGTGAATGTATTTGATAGTAAATCTTATAAAATATATTCAAAACTCCCGCCGTTAAAATTCAACCAATAGCTCGATAGTTTAAGAATTTAGTCGATAGTTTAAAAAATCAGTCGACTGAAAATAGTAGTTGGCTACTATCGATTTAGTCGATAGTTTTAGTCGATGGTACCCATCACTGATTCAGTGCTTACTTTATGGCGCCAACCTCCCTACACTCACGTGTAGCGCGCATGTATAGCACATGTAGCACATGCGCGCACGTTACCTTTACTACCAATGTCCAACGAGTTTCAACAGAAAAAGAAGACCATCGACGAATCAATGCTGAACCAAGTATATTCAGTTTTCCTATTGGCTGGAAGGAAAGGGTAAGCAAAATCAAAGGATCGTGCTCCTCGACAAGGCACTATTTTAAATGAATAAATTAATATTAAATGAATAAAGTCTACTTTATATATGAATAAAGTCTTCTTTCTTAATTTATTTTGTTCTAAAATTCAATCTTCCATGAGTAGTGTAGTTTATCGCTCCATGGGCATTTGAATCAGCTCTAAATTTCCCGATCCCATTGCATGACGATGCAACACACAAAGATTAACGGAAACTGTTTTCAAGGTATGTACTTTTTAAATAATATTAAAACCAGCAAAATGATAAGTTAATCAACCTCCCCTCTATTATAAGATTTACAAAAATACAAATGGCCTATCACAATATTGTTGCAAGTATCTATTTTGAATTTACCGCGGTTCTACATCTCACTGATTCATGCTGATTCAGTATTCAGTATCGGAATCAAAACAATGTATGACCTAGGTATACGATAAATAATTCTTTATTTAAATTAACGGATGCACGTGCGTATTCAGTGAAATTTTATTCATTCTTTAAGTTTAAAGGTAATGTAAGTTGTTGTTTACGATTTATTATTTGTTAATTAGAGAATGACATGTGGTGTTCATCAATAACAAAACATTGTAACAGAGACCAAGGTGCAAATTGCGAAGATAGCTGCAATATGATTAAAACACCTGTATCTATCCTACAAGAAATGATGGTGAAGGAGCAGACAGTACCTAATTATGAACTTATACACGATGGGGGTGGCACGCATATGAATACCTTTACGTACCAAGTTACATGCGATGGCCTTAGAGCAATTGGTACCGGACGTTCTAAAAAAGATGCAAAGCATGAAGCTGCTAAAGCAATGTTAGAAGTTATAGCAACACATAGAGGTTACCCTCAACTTCCAGCACCACCTTCGCAATCACCTCTGAGAACACCCTTGCCACCAGTAATTCCAGAAACAGAAAGACTACCACCTAATGTGCCATTTGTTAATGCTGTGGGTGCTTTAAAAGTAAGATATGTTCTTGATTTTTTATTCATGGAATTATTGTAAGCATATTAATATGTTGATGTACATATTTACATATCGATCTGTATATTGTAGGAATTATGTGTTGAGAACAGTTTACAGGAGCCTGATTATTTACAAATTAGTGATGTTGGACCACCACATAGAAAAGTTTTTACTTTTGAATGTATAGTAGCAAATTTTAGAGAAGTTGGAGTTGCAAGAACAAAGAAGCAAGCTAAACAAGAAGCTGCGAAGAAGATGTTGCATAAGTTAATAGACCTAGTAGCTGATTTGAATGTGACAGAGTTCACAGATCAAGAATCGAAAGGCAATGGAGAGGAAAGTGAAGCTAATTCAATTGCAAAATCTCGTTATCCAACATTGTCAAGGTTACCAACCACGAAAAAAATTAACTTAGGTTTTAAGTTATCTGAATATCATATTAAAGTGAAAGATTTCTTGAATACTGATGCATGTATCGATTTTGGCAAGAAATTAGAATTACTCATTCCTCAAGATCATAGTAATATTACAAAAGAATTTGTACAAGAATTTCAATTATGTTTGAAAGATCTCTTGTTGACTATAAATTTAGAACTTATGTTTTCAATGTTGGAAACCACAAAAGAAAATACTTATGTTGTAGCTGTAAAAGTTAATACTTCCCCTGAGATTGTACAAATTGCAGTAGACTGTACAGAAGAAAATGCTATGTTTCATGCACTACTGCGGCTAATTAACATTTTGCTAACATTTTTAAAGTAAAACTGGAATTTTTAAATATAAAACAAATCAGGGACACTTTGCTAATAAAATGTTGATTACTATTTATATTATAAGAATAAGTTAAGAAACAAAGTTGAATATATTGAAAACACTTGTTGAAAGAAACTTTAATTTATCATATAAACTTTAGAACTTTAATTATTACCTTTACTGTTTATAATATCATCTATTTTTCCATTACATTGCTATTATCTGCCTTTTAATTTGTATTAAATAATTGTGGAAAAAATCGCTGACAAAAAGATATATGACTTAGTTATTTTAGACAATTCCACTTAATAGAATACAGTTTAGGTAGAATAAAGCAAACACATATAATTGCAACGAAGAATTTATGTGATTGTTGTAATTGTTGATACAGATTTTTGCTTTTTTTACAGAATTTGGAATAATTCTGCCAATCGGACAGATGCTTAAAAGTGAAAAAGTAAATATAATTACTGAAACTACTAAAAAGTACTAAAAAATCAAAATGATTATATTTTTGTTTTATGTTTATCTTTGAATACTATAAATCGTATAATGAACAGTATCATTGTCTTATTTTTAATATGCATTACTTGCAATATTAATAGTTTTTATCAAGGAAAAGTAGTAAAGAAGTCTTTTTTATTTATTATTTATGAAAATGTTATTTTAATTCAATATATTAATTATAAATATTTTTTATTTCAATATATGTAAAACGGTATATTTTGTACAAGTTTATTTGTAACACTGCTAATCGATATTATAAATAATTCTGTTTTTTCAACAAAATTGAAAGATGCTGTATTTATATATTCTCGTGGCGACGCGCGACGTTTCCGATTGTTTTTTCAACGGGCATCAGCAAGAATAACCAAATTACAAGTTTATGAGAATTAATTTTTCTGTTGCATACTTCAACAACATTGGCCGATTTTCCATTAGCGTCATCAATTAAGAAATATTTTTTATTTTAAGTATTTTGAAGGGAATGCGTGTACATAAAATTTACACTTTACTACTAAACTGAAACTAAACCGACACTAATGTAAGGGACTGTCGAAAAGGTTGGGATACGTTTTGTTTTTTTAGCTATAAAATTTCATAGGACTTACGCAAAAAAATGTATACCGTTGGAAAGATATAGATGCCAGCTATATTTTAGCTGCAGAAAGTATAATGATAGCGCTAACGGATAAAAAGTTATAGCCAATTTTCTGCAAACAAATGTTTCCGGCAAAATAAAATTTTGCCGTATAAGTTGGGACACACCAAAAATTCTGAAAAGTAAGTGTTGAAATAAAGTCAAAACGCCTTATATTCAATATTTATTGGGTATGCACTTTTAAATCATGATTTAACACAAAATGAAAATAATAACCAGTGCCTGCCACCTAGCCCAGTCTGGCGAGTCGGTGACGTGCATTATGTTGGCAGCACGACCGACGCTCGAGCAATGTTCCGATAAAGTGCAAGATTTCGCGCGCACGCACGGCGATTTCAGCCTCAATAGTGTTAGATTCTCGATAAAATGGGGTACCTTGAGCATCCCGCAGAATTTAAAAAAATTGGTATTATTTGATTCTGAAATGAATGAAAAATGAATGTATAACATGTGTATTTGTGTATATTTTGTAACTCATAGGACACGTCCTGGAGTCTTTTTGTCCGGAACAGATTGTTTCGGTACATTCCCGCCAATATAACTGTCTCAGGACTCTGCTACCTCATCACCCTAATATAGATACGTTACTGTTTTGGCCGCGCATGCGCGTGAAATCTTGCACCATATCGGAACACTGCGCTTGAGCAGCCTATTGGCTGGTAGGCAGTCTGTTTTTAAGAACGCTGTAGCCAGTAAGACCCAGTGTTCCGATCAGAGCCAACTTTTCTCGCGCATGCGCGGCCAAAACAGTAACGTATCTATAATGAGGTAGCAGAGCGGCCAGAGCCCTGAGGCAGTTATATTGGCGGGAGTGTACCGGTATTGTTGGCGGGACGAGTGATAGTCATAGACGAGAGACTTGACGCGGAACAAGAAGTAAGTTATTGTTAATATTGTCATATGTATATACTAATAATTTTTTAAAAGTCTGCGGGGTGCTCAAGGCCCATTTTATCGAGAAGCTTACGTTACTGAGGCTGAAATCGCCGCGCATGCGCGAGAAAAGTTGGCTCTGATTGGAACACTGGTAAGACCGCCGTTTCTCAGTTCGCGACCGCCGTAGTTCAATCACAGTACCGATACTCACGGTTTCAAATCACCGAGCTACGCAGCGAGCGCGAACCGTACATTGTCCGCCGTATCGCAAATTCTGTTTGTTGAATGATATTTGATTCAATATGAATGCACGATCACTATTGGTCAAGTTTTTTGTTTAGATAGAGTCATCACTATGTGGCGCTTTGTGTTTTTTATTCTTTTCTTCTACACAGTTGCTGCCTTTACTAATTCTTCTTTTGTTTTTTACTTCACTTACCTGCCATATTGTATTACTGAAACACACTGATTCCTACGTTAATAAATATCTATTGTCTGTTAAGCAATCCTGAATAATTACTTGTTCAAGTCCAAGTTCATCAGGTTATGGGCCCAGGAATGCTTAGAAAAGTAAAGTAACTAAAAGAAAGGTTAATTCGTGAATCGTGTTCAAGTGAGATTCCCGCCCACGTGCAAAATAATAATTCTTTACAACAATTATAAGCCATGGAACTCTGTACTGTTGCAAGCAAGCAATTTCATTATAGACAATATTTATTACAACGCGTGGAATGTAGTGCAGGGCACAAACACAGCCCCAGAAGCACCAGCAATTGTGCTGGCTACGTACAAGAAAGCTGACGCTTCGGCCCAGAGAATAATAGTGACCACTATAACAGAACAACCAACGCTGCATATCATAAATTGTGAAACAGCGAAGCAGATGTGGGACAAGCTAGTGAGTGTTTATGAGCAAAAGCCACAAGTGAGTGTACATGTCTTGCAACAAAAATGGTTTACTGTGGTCAAGGATTCCTCTGATGATCTAGCCGCTCACATTGCGAAGATAGAGAATTTGGCACATAGATTGCAGTTGATGGGAGAGACTGTCACAGATAGTATGATTATGACAAAGATTCTTTTAACGCTGCCACCAAGTTACTATCATTTTGTGAGTGTGTGGGAGTCAACTTCTGCAAATGAACGCACGAAAGAAAATCTTATTTCAAGACTAGTAGCAGAGGAATTCCGTCAATCGAGTCGAGCTGATTGTGAAGAAAATGCTTTTACGTCTACGCTGCAGTTTGACAAGAACAAGAAATTCTTAAGACAGGGACGAAATGCAAAAGGTTCCCAGAGTGGAAAGAAACCTGGTAAATGTTACAAGTGTCATAGGTTTGGACACTGGGCTAATGAATATCGTTCCAAAAAACAATATGACGACTCTCAGAGGAAAAGAGACTCTCAAGGTGAGAGTTTGGTAAGTGAAGCACTGGTGTCGCTGCTAAAGCAGAACAGTGCTGTCGACGTCTGGTACCTGGACTCTGGCGCCACAGATCATGACCCACAGAAAGGAGTGATTAATAAATTATAGAAAGCTGAAGGAACCTGTATCGGTTAGAATTGGAGATGGCAATTGTCTCCCGGGCTATGGAAGAGGAGATATTAATGTTCGGACCTTCGATGGAGAACAGTGGACCACGAATCACCTTTCTGAGGTATTGTACATATCTGGTCTAAAATATAATCTTTTTTCTTCAGGAGTGGCAATGGATAAAGGGCTTGAACAACACTCAGATAGTGCAAATTTACCAAAAAAGGGCGCACTATTGCAGTGGGAGAGCGAAAAGGAAAGCTCATCACTATGAAATTTCAAATGAAAGCAGAAGATGTTTTTGAATCTGATCCTGAACCTTGCGCACGAGTTGTGGAAACAAGTTCTCTTGAGATCTGGCATAAGAGACTGGCGCACCAAAATTTTCAACAAGTGAAAACGATTTTGAACCAATTCAACATTGAGGTCAAGGACAAAAAGGAGCCTTTTTGCGAGGCTTGTGCGGTTGGGAAGATTCACCGCCTACCTTTTCACAGGAGTGTTTCAAAAACAGACAGAATTGGCGAGATTATTCACTCCGATGTCTGCGGCCCTATTCAGACACGATCTATTGAGGGCTCAAGGTATTTCCTACTTTTTAAAGATGACTATTCTCATTATCGCTACATATATTTTTTAGCAAACAAATCCGATGTGTTTGCTTGCCTGGAGGATTTTCTGAGGAAGGTAGAGGAACATTGTCCTAGGGGTATAAAGGTTCTTAGGGCAGACAATGGCTTGGAATACGTAAACCGTGATGTAGCTGAGCTGTTAAGTAGGTTTGGAATTCAGCATCAGGAAACAGTAAGCTATTGCCCGGAACAGAATGGAGCTGCGGAATGAGAAAATAGAACCCTAATGGAAGCAGTGCGTACTACCTTACATGCGCAAGATTTCCCAAACAAGTTTTGGACTGAGGCACTCAAAGCAGCGAATCATGTGCTGAACTGTACTGGTATCAGTTCTGTGAGGAACAAAACCCCTCATGAACTTTGGCATGGACAGAAGGCTCAAATAAGAGATCTGCACGTTTTTGGCGAAGAAGTTTTTGGTGAGAAAGGCCATTTTATTGGTTACGGAGAAAATGTGAAAGGCTACAGAGTGTGGCTTCCCACCGGAAATAAAATGAAGACAGTTAGAAACGTAATATTCACTGGGAATATTAAGACGCTGAACAAAGATCAAGAAAAGAGCAGGAAAGAATGTCTGTTATATGTACCGGGAGATGAAGAAAATTATGAGGTTTTTTCCGAAAGACCAGAAGAAAATCAGTCTGAAGATGAAGAAAATGACTCAGATCCAGAAGATACATCCGACAGGGGATCCAGGTGTAGAACCAAATCGAGAACCACCTGAACAACAGTCTGAAAAACAGGTGCAGAGGAAAGGATGCGGAAATTCCTTCCAGTGACAGAACCCTGAGGGATAGATCAACTCTAAAGAAGAAGAACTACTATGGAGATTTCTTTTTTGCAACAGAACAAACTTTGGAGTGACGAATCCAAAAATTGGAAGTTAGCGATGAAAGAAGAAATGATGTCCTTGGAAAAGAATAAAGTATGGGAATTGGTTGAAATACCAAAAGGAAAAACAATTATGAAAAATCGATGGGTTTTTAAAATTAAAAAGGACGCCAATGACAATATTCAACGATACAAGGCAAGACTGATTGTGAAGAGCTACAATCAGAAGGAAGGCCAAGACTACACAGAAACTTTCAGTCCAGGTTTGATTCCTTGAGAGTATTGCTAGCCACGATAGCAAGGGAAAAGCTGATTCTGAAGCAGTTCGATGTAAAAACAGCTTTTCTGAATGAAGAAATTCAAGAAGAGATGTACATGGAGCAGCCAGAAGCATTCTCAGATGGAACTGCAAGAGCCTGCAAGTTGATGAAAAGTCTGTACGGACTCAAACAGTCGTCGAGATGTTGGAACCAGCGCTTCACAAAGTTCTTGAGAAAATATAGATTAAAAGAACTACATGCCGACCCATGCATGTTGGCCAGAATAGACCAAAGAGGGATAGTGATCTTGGCAATCTACATAGATGACGGGCTGATTGCAGCAAGTTCTCAGGAAGCAATAGATGAATTGCTGTCAGGTCTGCAGGAGGAATTTGAGATTACACATCATGATGTGGACATGTTCCTTGGTCTTCAAATTCGACGGAACGCAGATGGCTCAATTACGGTAAACCAAAGGGCCTATGCGCAGAAAGTCTTGGACAGATTTCGTATGGAGGATGCAAACCCAGTAGCCATACCTGCAAGTCCACATGATCCGGATGATGGAGCTGATCTTTTGAGCGAAGAAACAAAGGCTCCGTATAGAGAGGCAGTGGGCAGTCACTGATCTTGTTTTCTCTATAAATAAAGCAGGGAGATTTTTGGATCACCCGAACAAGGCCAATTGGAATGGAGTGAAAAGAATCCTGAAATATGTAAAAAGAACTCTGAATGTTGGATTGAGATTTTCGCATGGTACAGACATGCGATTACAAGTCTACAGTGATGCAGACTTTGCAGGAGACACCAAGACTAGAAGATCCACAACAGGATACGTAGCAAAGTGGGGACCCAATGTACTCACCTGGTGCTCGCAAAGACAACCAACAATAGCACTATCGACAACTGAGTCCGAGTATATAGCAGCATGCCAAGCGGTGAAGGAAATTATGTGGCTCAAGAAATTCATGGATGAGTTCTATGGGATGGACAAAGCCAAGGTGACTCTCCATGTGGACAATCAGAGTGCAATACAGTTGATTAAAAATCCTGTATTCCACAAGAGGACTAAACATATAGATGTCCAGTATAAATACATACGAGAGAAGTTTTTCGAGAAGAAATTTGAGGTCCAGTACATCAGCACCGACGACCAAAAGGCGGACATCCTGACTAAGCCTTTACCTCGTCAACTGTTCGAGCGACACAAGGGAGATTTATGCTATTCGGTGGATAGCGATGAATAATTTTAAATATTTTTTTTAAAAAGTCTTGCAAATGAAAGTTCCTTTACTGTGATATTTTATGAATCGGGATACTCATATTGAACAAATAGTGGCAGTGTTAGAATGATATTTGATTCAATATGAATGCATGATCACTATTAGTCAAGTTTTTTCTTTAGATAGAGTCATCACTATGTGGCGCCGTGTGTCTTTTATTCTTTCCTTCTACACAGTTGCTGCCTTTATTAATTCTTCTTTTGTTTTTTACTTCACTTACCTGCCATATTGTATTACTGAAACACACTGATTCCTACGTTAATAAATATCTATTGTCTGTTAAGCAATCCTGAATAATTACTTGTTGTCCAAGTCCAAATTCATCACTACAGTAATCGCTCGTTCGTTGTCCAGAAGTCGTGTTTTTCAGTGACAACGAGCCTGCCCGGACACTATTTTTGATTTATGACTGCGTCTAGAGTATCGCGCCGACCGCGCCGACCACGCCGAGCGAGACTTCTGTAGAGAGCCGAACATAGAGAAGGACAGAATGAAATACGGATCGCATGACCGAAGCGTCGCCGTCGCCGGACAGATCTGAGTCCCGTGTGTTTCATTTTTACAGACACTATGTACAATTGAAATTATATCGTGTTTGGTGTCATTTTAATCAGAAAAATGCCAGAAATACCTTCATGAAGGTCCCATAAAAAAATAATGTAAATTAAGAAGTTTGAACATTCGATTCATTCGAGTCAATGTAGTGGTGCTCACACCGATATACCCGAGCCGACATCAATCGTCGCCGCCCTGCGGAGCGACGCGGCGTTGACAAGCAGAGGGTAGGCACTGGACAACGACCCTGCCCACCATGCCAGACAACGAACGAGCGATTACTGTATTCCTATTAGTCCATAAGGCGTTAACAAATAAATAGTCTGTACATCCAAAAACATAGTACTCATTTGCGGCTCGACCAAGCTGGCATTCACACACTACCTTAGTTCCGCGTGTTACAAAGTGTTTATCGTTCGTATCCTCTGCAAGGACTTTTGTCGTTCGACATCCTTCCGACTCGATAACAATCGCGAATTTATAACTTGTGATTTGTTTTAACACTTTCAGGACGGTTCTAATGGTTCGAACTGTGTCTCGAGGAAGCAGAGTAGGGCACAAATCAACTGTAGAATGGAAGGGTTTCTCAGGAGAGATCGAAACGGGTAAAATGTAGAAATGCTTTATTGACTGTTTTCTGTCGAGTGCGAACGCTAACTGTTTCTTCCAAAACGGATTATTCGAACGAAGGCCTGGTTGTCCGCGGTTTTTATATTTGACCTTATGACCGCGCGTCATAATATTGTCGAGGAACGACACTTTTTCCTCGCGTAACGGACATACATACGTGATACATGATAACGCAAGGTGTTTCTTTTACACAACTAATAATTAAAAATGGCTAATAGTCTGATTGACTGTTATTCATCGCAAAATAGTCTGTTTGTGTTGGTATTCCTGATCGCACACGTCAACTTAAGATTTAGTTTTTATAGAGTTGGTAATACAGACGCAACGTTTTTAACCAATAGATCAGATCGAACTTCATATGTATCATTCTACTTGTTATTACTAATAAATATATATATATATATATATATAAAGGAATAAAGTGTTTCTCCCAAATGCTCTCCAACAAATGGTAGCAGAGCGTGGTTACTACAAATAAAGAATAGATGGAGAGAGATTAGAAAAAAAAAAGTTTTGTGAGGTTATGTGAACCGCTGACCACGTGGCGAGTAAAAATTAGAAAGAAGCTAAGAGAAATACCAAGGAAGAAAAAGCTACAGAAATGACGGATAATCTTGAAATAAATAAAATAGAACTGTTGAATAATAATAATTATCCAGTTTGGGCGTTAAAAGTAAGTACCGTTCTTCTTCATAAAGGACTATATAACGAGGTTATAGAAAAGAATGAACCACCGCGCATCGATGAACAAGGATCGAGTTCAGGCACGAATGAGAACAAGCAAAGATTAGCATGGGAAAGAAAGAATGAAGAAGCGTTCGCAATTATTATATTAGCAATATCTGATGAGCAAGCTGGACAATTTTTGAACGAACGAAGCGCAAAAGCAGTATGGAATATTCTGAGGGAAAGACACGCAGGTAACATAAGTGTTAGAAGAATTGATATGGGAATAGAATTGAGAACCTTGAAAATGAAGGATAAGGAATCTATCAAGGAATATATTACGAGAACACAAAGCATTGTAGCGCGTAACGCTGCGTTAGGCCAAACGTTCGAGCAAAGAGAAATCACTTATCATGTCGTCAGAGGACGACATAAACATATGGAAAGGATTGCAGGAATTTTAAGAACACAAACAGATAAGTCTCTAAATGAAATAGAACAGTTGTTGTTAGAAGAAGAAACGTCTGCAGGTAACAGAGTTGAGGAAACCCATGATCAAATACAACGAGGAGAAACAGCATTTGGAGCGTCACGAGGCAGAAATAGACTTCACAATGGTAAAACTTGTTACATATGTGGGAGAAACAATCATTTGGCAAGGGATTTGTGTTTTCACAACACAAGTAAGCAACAAAATTATAATAACTATAGAAGTAACAATAATAATCATAATAGAAATACAAAAACGTATCGTGGAAGCTATCAAAATAGACAAACGTACAATGAAGTAAAACCCAGAGGTAGGTCAGAACACACACATTTAGTAAGAAAAGGAAGAGAAACACACTCTTTTAGAACCAGTAGTAACAGAAATTTCCAGTATGATAGCGACAAAATGAAAGAGGCATGGACAGTGGATTCAGGCGTTACCTCACATATGACAAGAAATGAAGATTGGATAAGGAATATACAAGACTGTGATACCATTATTGAACTACCTGGAGAAAACAAATCAGTAATGGCCACAGGAATAGGCGATGCAGAAATAAATACGCTAATAAATGAAACAACCTAGTTTATTAATATTAATGGAATGTTTTACGTCCCACAGTTGCGTGCTAATTTATTATCAGTTAGCGAACTAAACAAGAATGGATATAAAGTGATATTTGATAGAGGAGTCGAAATTAGAAAAGATGGAAGAATAGTAGCTCAAGGAGAAGAAGTGGACGGAACATATATACTGTCATCTCAACCGCAAAGGCAGAAGTTAAACTTAGCTATTACATATGAAAGTGATGAAGAGATAAAATATAACAAAATGGATAAAATGCTATGGCACAAAAGGTTGGGACATGTTTGTGAAAATTATTTGGACAATATGGAAAAAGGAGAAATAGTAAGAGACTTGAAGTATAGAACAGGAAAACTTGATCAATGCGAAGCATGCATAAAAAACTTGCTCAACGACCATATAAACCAATTAATGTACGTATGACGAAAGAACCTCTAGAATTAATACATATGGATGTGTGTGGGCCAATGCCTGTTAAATCCTTGGCAGGAAATAGATACATGTACGTACTAATAGATGATTTTAGCAGACTTACCTTCGTGTACTTTACTAAAACTAAGGATGAAGTATACGACAAGTTCTTAGAATTCATGAATAGATATGAAAATGAATCTGGGAAACGAATAAAAAGGATAAGATCTGACAACGGTACGGAATTCATAAACAAGAGGTTTCAAGAATTATTCAGACAAAAAGGAATTCATCATCAAAGAACGGTTCCGTATAACCCGCAGAGTGATGGAGTAGCAGAAAGGGCCAACAGAACTTTGTTAGACAAAGCAAGAACTATGCTACTAGATGCGAAACTTCCGCTTAGATTCTGGGCTGAAGCAGTAGCAACGGCAACATATTTAAAGAACATCACAATAACCAAATCGGAAATGAACATCACACCAATAGAAAAATGGAGCGGAAGAAAACCAACGGTGTCATTCACGAAAGTATTTGGATGTGTGGCGTACTATTATGTGCCAAAAGCGGCACGAAATAAATTAGAGCCCAGAGCAAATATGGGTATATTTGTAGGATACAGTCAAGATTGTAAAGCCTACAGAATTTATAACCCGGAAAATATGCAAATTTACATGGAAAGGACACTAAAATTCGACGAAAATAGGAAAGGGGCGACATTATTAGAAAACAAAAAGAAAAGGAACAGTATTGATGTATCCAATTTACTGTACATAAACGCCGAACAAAGAAACGAAGAAAATGAGAGAAATGAAATAGAACCGAATCGAATAGAGGAATAACAAAGGAACGAGGAGAAAAACGAAGAACCTCGAAAGGAAAAGACAAACAAACGAGGTAGAAAAGCTAGAGTAACAGATGAAGAGATGCGGAATTTATATCTAAATAAACTAAGGCCTAGAGAAAATAAACTGAAAGAAGAAGAAGTAAGGAGATCGTTACAAAACAAAGAAAGACATCGAACGAATCAGGTAATAGATAGGAAAGAAGTTATACCAAAGAATTTTAAAGAAGCGATACAAACACCAGAAATAGAAGCTTGGAAACGAGCAATGGAAGAAGAATTAAAATCTATGGAGAAACATCAAGTATGGAGACTAGTACCTCGAAGGGAGGATATGAAAGTTATAAAAAAAGTAAATGGGTTTATACTCAAAAAGAAACGGATGACGAAAGCATGAAGAAATTCAAAGCAAGACTGGTAGCAGTAGAATGTATGCAAAGAGAAGGAATAGACTATAATGATTCATTTGCACCAGTATTAAGATTAGACAGCCTCCGAGCACTGATATCATTAGCAGTAACAAAAGGATTGAAGATTAAACAATATGACGTAAAAACAGCTTATCTACACGGAATATTGACCAAATCAGTATATATGGAACAACCAGAGGGATACAAAGACGAGCAAAGTTCGGATATGGTATGCGAACTACAGAAAAGTATTTATGGTCTTCCACAATCTGGACGACATTGGAATGAGAAATTAGACAAGACATTGAAAGAACTGGGATTAAAACCGACACCAGAAGAACCCTGTATATATACATTAAGGAGAGGTAAGAAACTGTTAATAATAGGTATATATGTAGATGATTGCTTAGTTCTAGGTTCAGATGACGAAACAATGGATGAAACGAAGTTAAAACAACATTTCGAAATGGTTCAAAAGGACAGTAATATGAAGTTTCTAAACATAAAAATAGAAGTCGGTCTAGAAGGTATCGAGATATCACAAGAAGCATATATCGATACAATATTACATAGATTCAAGATGAATGAATGTAATGCGGTAAAGTCACCAATGGAATATCAAAGTAACCTAGACCAATATGAAGAATCACAACCAACAGATGTCACGGAATAGCAAACTATGCGACGGGAACCAGGCCAGACATATCATATGCTGTCTCAAAATTATCACAATACAGCAAAGATCCGAGGAAAATACACCTAAATGGTATAAAACGTGTATTTAGATACTTAAGAGGAACTACACACTATAGACTGAAATACATCAAAGGGAACCCTAGGTTAAACGCATCTACTGATGCAAGCTGGGATTCAGATAAAGATTCCAGGTCATATAGCGGATATGTAGTAAAATTAGGCGATAACGTAATAGGGTGGAAAAGCCAAAAACAAAGGTTGGTAGCGTTATCAATATGCGAATCGGAGATTATATCCATATGCTAAGGCGTAAAAGAATTAAAATGGATAAGCGGACTATTATCAAGCCTTCAATTGGACGAAGCGGTTGCTCCTCCACTCGTATTGAAAACCGATAGCAAATCAGCAATAGACTGGATTCATAAAAATAACGTTACTAATAGGACAAAGTATATAAATAGAAAGTATAATTTTATTAGAGATGAGGTAAGAGAAGGTAATATAAAACTAGTCCACGTAAATTCTAAAGATATGGAGGCGGATATGTTAACGAAAGGACTAACACCCGACAAACATTTAAAAAATTTATGCTTACTGAATTTAAACAATTAACGGTATGTGATCAAAAGGGGGATTTGTAGGTATTCCTGATCGCACACGTCAACTTAAGATTTAGTTTTTATAGAGTTGGTAATACAGACGCAACGTTTTTAACCAATAGATCAGATCAAACATGTGACTTTACTATATCAACGCTTCATATGTATCATTCTACTTGTTATTACTAATAAATATATATATA
>CM052253.1:330188-373824 GCA_028455795.1 Lasioglossum marginatum
AGGAGCCTTTTTGCGAGGCTTGTGCGGTTGGGAAGATTCACCGCCTACCTTTTCACAGGAGTGTTTCAAAAACAGACAGAATTGGCGAGATTATTCACTCCGATGTCTGCGGCCCTATTCAGACACGATCTATTGAGGGCTCAAGGTATTTCCTACTTTTTAAAGATGACTATTCTCATTATCGCTACATATATTTTTTAGCAAACAAATCCGATGTGTTTGCTTGCCTGGAGGATTTTCTGAGGAAGGTAGAGGAACATTGTCCTAGGGGTATAAAGGTTCTTAGGGCAGACAATGGCTTGGAATACGTAAACCGTGATGTAGCTGAGCTGTTAAGTAGGTTTGGAATTCAGCATCAGGAAACAGTAAGCTATTGCCCGGAACAGAATGGAGCTGCGGAATGAGAAAATAGAACCCTAATGGAAGCAGTGCGTACTACCTTACATGCGCAAGATTTCCCAAACAAGTTTTGGACTGAGGCACTCAAAGCAGCGAATCATGTGCTGAACTGTACTGGTATCAGTTCTGTGAGGAACAAAACCCCTCATGAACTTTGGCATGGACAGAAGGCTCAAATAAGAGATCTGCACGTTTTTGGCGAAGAAGTTTTTGGTGAGAAAGGCCATTTTATTGGTTACGGAGAAAATGTGAAAGGCTACAGAGTGTGGCTTCCCACCGGAAATAAAATGAAGACAGTTAGAAACGTAATATTCACTGGGAATATTAAGACGCTGAACAAAGATCAAGAAAAGAGCAGGAAAGAATGTCTGTTATATGTACCGGGAGATGAAGAAAATTATGAGGTTTTTTCCGAAAGACCAGAAGAAAATCAGTCTGAAGATGAAGAAAATGACTCAGATCCAGAAGATACATCCGACAGGGGATCCAGGTGTAGAACCAAATCGAGAACCACCTGAACAACAGTCTGAAAAACAGGTGCAGAGGAAAGGATGCGGAAATTCCTTCCAGTGACAGAACCCTGAGGGATAGATCAACTCTAAAGAAGAAGAACTACTATGGAGATTTCTTTTTTGCAACAGAACAAACTTTGGAGTGACGAATCCAAAAATTGGAAGTTAGCGATGAAAGAAGAAATGATGTCCTTGGAAAAGAATAAAGTATGGGAATTGGTTGAAATACCAAAAGGAAAAACAATTATGAAAAATCGATGGGTTTTTAAAATTAAAAAGGACGCCAATGACAATATTCAACGATACAAGGCAAGACTGATTGTGAAGAGCTACAATCAGAAGGAAGGCCAAGACTACACAGAAACTTTCAGTCCAGGTTTGATTCCTTGAGAGTATTGCTAGCCACGATAGCAAGGGAAAAGCTGATTCTGAAGCAGTTCGATGTAAAAACAGCTTTTCTGAATGAAGAAATTCAAGAAGAGATGTACATGGAGCAGCCAGAAGCATTCTCAGATGGAACTGCAAGAGCCTGCAAGTTGATGAAAAGTCTGTACGGACTCAAACAGTCGTCGAGATGTTGGAACCAGCGCTTCACAAAGTTCTTGAGAAAATATAGATTAAAAGAACTACATGCCGACCCATGCATGTTGGCCAGAATAGACCAAAGAGGGATAGTGATCTTGGCAATCTACATAGATGACGGGCTGATTGCAGCAAGTTCTCAGGAAGCAATAGATGAATTGCTGTCAGGTCTGCAGGAGGAATTTGAGATTACACATCATGATGTGGACATGTTCCTTGGTCTTCAAATTCGACGGAACGCAGATGGCTCAATTACGGTAAACCAAAGGGCCTATGCGCAGAAAGTCTTGGACAGATTTCGTATGGAGGATGCAAACCCAGTAGCCATACCTGCAAGTCCACATGATCCGGATGATGGAGCTGATCTTTTGAGCGAAGAAACAAAGGCTCCGTATAGAGAGGCAGTGGGCAGTCACTGATCTTGTTTTCTCTATAAATAAAGCAGGGAGATTTTTGGATCACCCGAACAAGGCCAATTGGAATGGAGTGAAAAGAATCCTGAAATATGTAAAAAGAACTCTGAATGTTGGATTGAGATTTTCGCATGGTACAGACATGCGATTACAAGTCTACAGTGATGCAGACTTTGCAGGAGACACCAAGACTAGAAGATCCACAACAGGATACGTAGCAAAGTGGGGACCCAATGTACTCACCTGGTGCTCGCAAAGACAACCAACAATAGCACTATCGACAACTGAGTCCGAGTATATAGCAGCATGCCAAGCGGTGAAGGAAATTATGTGGCTCAAGAAATTCATGGATGAGTTCTATGGGATGGACAAAGCCAAGGTGACTCTCCATGTGGACAATCAGAGTGCAATACAGTTGATTAAAAATCCTGTATTCCACAAGAGGACTAAACATATAGATGTCCAGTATAAATACATACGAGAGAAGTTTTTCGAGAAGAAATTTGAGGTCCAGTACATCAGCACCGACGACCAAAAGGCGGACATCCTGACTAAGCCTTTACCTCGTCAACTGTTCGAGCGACACAAGGGAGATTTATGCTATTCGGTGGATAGCGATGAATAATTTTAAATATTTTTTTTAAAAAGTCTTGCAAATGAAAGTTCCTTTACTGTGATATTTTATGAATCGGGATACTCATATTGAACAAATAGTGGCAGTGTTAGAATGATATTTGATTCAATATGAATGCATGATCACTATTAGTCAAGTTTTTTCTTTAGATAGAGTCATCACTATGTGGCGCCGTGTGTCTTTTATTCTTTCCTTCTACACAGTTGCTGCCTTTATTAATTCTTCTTTTGTTTTTTACTTCACTTACCTGCCATATTGTATTACTGAAACACACTGATTCCTACGTTAATAAATATCTATTGTCTGTTAAGCAATCCTGAATAATTACTTGTTGTCCAAGTCCAAATTCATCACTACAGTAATCGCTCGTTCGTTGTCCAGAAGTCGTGTTTTTCAGTGACAACGAGCCTGCCCGGACACTATTTTTGATTTATGACTGCGTCTAGAGTATCGCGCCGACCGCGCCGACCACGCCGAGCGAGACTTCTGTAGAGAGCCGAACATAGAGAAGGACAGAATGAAATACGGATCGCATGACCGAAGCGTCGCCGTCGCCGGACAGATCTGAGTCCCGTGTGTTTCATTTTTACAGACACTATGTACAATTGAAATTATATCGTGTTTGGTGTCATTTTAATCAGAAAAATGCCAGAAATACCTTCATGAAGGTCCCATAAAAAAATAATGTAAATTAAGAAGTTTGAACATTCGATTCATTCGAGTCAATGTAGTGGTGCTCACACCGATATACCCGAGCCGACATCAATCGTCGCCGCCCTGCGGAGCGACGCGGCGTTGACAAGCAGAGGGTAGGCACTGGACAACGACCCTGCCCACCATGCCAGACAACGAACGAGCGATTACTGTATTCCTATTAGTCCATAAGGCGTTAACAAATAAATAGTCTGTACATCCAAAAACATAGTACTCATTTGCGGCTCGACCAAGCTGGCATTCACACACTACCTTAGTTCCGCGTGTTACAAAGTGTTTATCGTTCGTATCCTCTGCAAGGACTTTTGTCGTTCGACATCCTTCCGACTCGATAACAATCGCGAATTTATAACTTGTGATTTGTTTTAACACTTTCAGGACGGTTCTAATGGTTCGAACTGTGTCTCGAGGAAGCAGAGTAGGGCACAAATCAACTGTAGAATGGAAGGGTTTCTCAGGAGAGATCGAAACGGGTAAAATGTAGAAATGCTTTATTGACTGTTTTCTGTCGAGTGCGAACGCTAACTGTTTCTTCCAAAACGGATTATTCGAACGAAGGCCTGGTTGTCCGCGGTTTTTATATTTGACCTTATGACCGCGCGTCATAATATTGTCGAGGAACGACACTTTTTCCTCGCGTAACGGACATACATACGTGATACATGATAACGCAAGGTGTTTCTTTTACACAACTAATAATTAAAAATGGCTAATAGTCTGATTGACTGTTATTCATCGCAAAATAGTCTGTTTGTGTTGGTATTCCTGATCGCACACGTCAACTTAAGATTTAGTTTTTATAGAGTTGGTAATACAGACGCAACGTTTTTAACCAATAGATCAGATCGAACTTCATATGTATCATTCTACTTGTTATTACTAATAAATATATATATATATATATATATAAAGGAATAAAGTGTTTCTCCCAAATGCTCTCCAACAAATGGTAGCAGAGCGTGGTTACTACAAATAAAGAATAGATGGAGAGAGATTAGAAAAAAAAAAGTTTTGTGAGGTTATGTGAACCGCTGACCACGTGGCGAGTAAAAATTAGAAAGAAGCTAAGAGAAATACCAAGGAAGAAAAAGCTACAGAAATGACGGATAATCTTGAAATAAATAAAATAGAACTGTTGAATAATAATAATTATCCAGTTTGGGCGTTAAAAGTAAGTACCGTTCTTCTTCATAAAGGACTATATAACGAGGTTATAGAAAAGAATGAACCACCGCGCATCGATGAACAAGGATCGAGTTCAGGCACGAATGAGAACAAGCAAAGATTAGCATGGGAAAGAAAGAATGAAGAAGCGTTCGCAATTATTATATTAGCAATATCTGATGAGCAAGCTGGACAATTTTTGAACGAACGAAGCGCAAAAGCAGTATGGAATATTCTGAGGGAAAGACACGCAGGTAACATAAGTGTTAGAAGAATTGATATGGGAATAGAATTGAGAACCTTGAAAATGAAGGATAAGGAATCTATCAAGGAATATATTACGAGAACACAAAGCATTGTAGCGCGTAACGCTGCGTTAGGCCAAACGTTCGAGCAAAGAGAAATCACTTATCATGTCGTCAGAGGACGACATAAACATATGGAAAGGATTGCAGGAATTTTAAGAACACAAACAGATAAGTCTCTAAATGAAATAGAACAGTTGTTGTTAGAAGAAGAAACGTCTGCAGGTAACAGAGTTGAGGAAACCCATGATCAAATACAACGAGGAGAAACAGCATTTGGAGCGTCACGAGGCAGAAATAGACTTCACAATGGTAAAACTTGTTACATATGTGGGAGAAACAATCATTTGGCAAGGGATTTGTGTTTTCACAACACAAGTAAGCAACAAAATTATAATAACTATAGAAGTAACAATAATAATCATAATAGAAATACAAAAACGTATCGTGGAAGCTATCAAAATAGACAAACGTACAATGAAGTAAAACCCAGAGGTAGGTCAGAACACACACATTTAGTAAGAAAAGGAAGAGAAACACACTCTTTTAGAACCAGTAGTAACAGAAATTTCCAGTATGATAGCGACAAAATGAAAGAGGCATGGACAGTGGATTCAGGCGTTACCTCACATATGACAAGAAATGAAGATTGGATAAGGAATATACAAGACTGTGATACCATTATTGAACTACCTGGAGAAAACAAATCAGTAATGGCCACAGGAATAGGCGATGCAGAAATAAATACGCTAATAAATGAAACAACCTAGTTTATTAATATTAATGGAATGTTTTACGTCCCACAGTTGCGTGCTAATTTATTATCAGTTAGCGAACTAAACAAGAATGGATATAAAGTGATATTTGATAGAGGAGTCGAAATTAGAAAAGATGGAAGAATAGTAGCTCAAGGAGAAGAAGTGGACGGAACATATATACTGTCATCTCAACCGCAAAGGCAGAAGTTAAACTTAGCTATTACATATGAAAGTGATGAAGAGATAAAATATAACAAAATGGATAAAATGCTATGGCACAAAAGGTTGGGACATGTTTGTGAAAATTATTTGGACAATATGGAAAAAGGAGAAATAGTAAGAGACTTGAAGTATAGAACAGGAAAACTTGATCAATGCGAAGCATGCATAAAAAACTTGCTCAACGACCATATAAACCAATTAATGTACGTATGACGAAAGAACCTCTAGAATTAATACATATGGATGTGTGTGGGCCAATGCCTGTTAAATCCTTGGCAGGAAATAGATACATGTACGTACTAATAGATGATTTTAGCAGACTTACCTTCGTGTACTTTACTAAAACTAAGGATGAAGTATACGACAAGTTCTTAGAATTCATGAATAGATATGAAAATGAATCTGGGAAACGAATAAAAAGGATAAGATCTGACAACGGTACGGAATTCATAAACAAGAGGTTTCAAGAATTATTCAGACAAAAAGGAATTCATCATCAAAGAACGGTTCCGTATAACCCGCAGAGTGATGGAGTAGCAGAAAGGGCCAACAGAACTTTGTTAGACAAAGCAAGAACTATGCTACTAGATGCGAAACTTCCGCTTAGATTCTGGGCTGAAGCAGTAGCAACGGCAACATATTTAAAGAACATCACAATAACCAAATCGGAAATGAACATCACACCAATAGAAAAATGGAGCGGAAGAAAACCAACGGTGTCATTCACGAAAGTATTTGGATGTGTGGCGTACTATTATGTGCCAAAAGCGGCACGAAATAAATTAGAGCCCAGAGCAAATATGGGTATATTTGTAGGATACAGTCAAGATTGTAAAGCCTACAGAATTTATAACCCGGAAAATATGCAAATTTACATGGAAAGGACACTAAAATTCGACGAAAATAGGAAAGGGGCGACATTATTAGAAAACAAAAAGAAAAGGAACAGTATTGATGTATCCAATTTACTGTACATAAACGCCGAACAAAGAAACGAAGAAAATGAGAGAAATGAAATAGAACCGAATCGAATAGAGGAATAACAAAGGAACGAGGAGAAAAACGAAGAACCTCGAAAGGAAAAGACAAACAAACGAGGTAGAAAAGCTAGAGTAACAGATGAAGAGATGCGGAATTTATATCTAAATAAACTAAGGCCTAGAGAAAATAAACTGAAAGAAGAAGAAGTAAGGAGATCGTTACAAAACAAAGAAAGACATCGAACGAATCAGGTAATAGATAGGAAAGAAGTTATACCAAAGAATTTTAAAGAAGCGATACAAACACCAGAAATAGAAGCTTGGAAACGAGCAATGGAAGAAGAATTAAAATCTATGGAGAAACATCAAGTATGGAGACTAGTACCTCGAAGGGAGGATATGAAAGTTATAAAAAAAGTAAATGGGTTTATACTCAAAAAGAAACGGATGACGAAAGCATGAAGAAATTCAAAGCAAGACTGGTAGCAGTAGAATGTATGCAAAGAGAAGGAATAGACTATAATGATTCATTTGCACCAGTATTAAGATTAGACAGCCTCCGAGCACTGATATCATTAGCAGTAACAAAAGGATTGAAGATTAAACAATATGACGTAAAAACAGCTTATCTACACGGAATATTGACCAAATCAGTATATATGGAACAACCAGAGGGATACAAAGACGAGCAAAGTTCGGATATGGTATGCGAACTACAGAAAAGTATTTATGGTCTTCCACAATCTGGACGACATTGGAATGAGAAATTAGACAAGACATTGAAAGAACTGGGATTAAAACCGACACCAGAAGAACCCTGTATATATACATTAAGGAGAGGTAAGAAACTGTTAATAATAGGTATATATGTAGATGATTGCTTAGTTCTAGGTTCAGATGACGAAACAATGGATGAAACGAAGTTAAAACAACATTTCGAAATGGTTCAAAAGGACAGTAATATGAAGTTTCTAAACATAAAAATAGAAGTCGGTCTAGAAGGTATCGAGATATCACAAGAAGCATATATCGATACAATATTACATAGATTCAAGATGAATGAATGTAATGCGGTAAAGTCACCAATGGAATATCAAAGTAACCTAGACCAATATGAAGAATCACAACCAACAGATGTCACGGAATAGCAAACTATGCGACGGGAACCAGGCCAGACATATCATATGCTGTCTCAAAATTATCACAATACAGCAAAGATCCGAGGAAAATACACCTAAATGGTATAAAACGTGTATTTAGATACTTAAGAGGAACTACACACTATAGACTGAAATACATCAAAGGGAACCCTAGGTTAAACGCATCTACTGATGCAAGCTGGGATTCAGATAAAGATTCCAGGTCATATAGCGGATATGTAGTAAAATTAGGCGATAACGTAATAGGGTGGAAAAGCCAAAAACAAAGGTTGGTAGCGTTATCAATATGCGAATCGGAGATTATATCCATATGCTAAGGCGTAAAAGAATTAAAATGGATAAGCGGACTATTATCAAGCCTTCAATTGGACGAAGCGGTTGCTCCTCCACTCGTATTGAAAACCGATAGCAAATCAGCAATAGACTGGATTCATAAAAATAACGTTACTAATAGGACAAAGTATATAAATAGAAAGTATAATTTTATTAGAGATGAGGTAAGAGAAGGTAATATAAAACTAGTCCACGTAAATTCTAAAGATATGGAGGCGGATATGTTAACGAAAGGACTAACACCCGACAAACATTTAAAAAATTTATGCTTACTGAATTTAAACAATTAACGGTATGTGATCAAAAGGGGGATTTGTAGGTATTCCTGATCGCACACGTCAACTTAAGATTTAGTTTTTATAGAGTTGGTAATACAGACGCAACGTTTTTAACCAATAGATCAGATCAAACATGTGACTTTACTATATCAACGCTTCATATGTATCATTCTACTTGTTATTACTAATAAATATATATATATATATATATATATATAAAAGAATAAAGTGTTTCTCCCAAATGCTCTCCAACAGTTTGGGATTGGCTGAGCCCCGCAGCCCCGTTATTGGTTGCTTCTCGCGTAACAGCGAGATCGAGAGTCGATTAGCAGCTCGCAATACTGTTGAGGACGAGGTTACTCCAAAAGGAAAAGGACAAACGTAAAGGCGAAAAATTTAATATGTGAGACGTGTTGTCCACAGCTCGGACAAAAGGCAAGTGAAGTTAGAAGAACAGAAAACAGAAAAGAATCAAATAGAATAAAACATTAACGAAGCGGGAGCGGCCCGCTTCTGTTGCGCACGCATCTGAAAGAAACGCCTGAAGTATTTGTGACCTACGTCACTCCAACACTCCCACTACTTGGCCGTTTTGTGCACGCGTTCTAAGATATTTATTTCTGTGCGCAATACATTGAATTTTTCGTAGCTTAACGGCTTCGTCAGAATGTCGGCGCATTGATCGTGGGTGCTGACGTATTTCGTATCGATCTCGCCATCTCGCAATCTTTCGCATATAAAATGATAGCGAACATCGATGTGCTTAGATCTGCGATGAAATTCCGGATTTCGAGACAATCTTATCGCGCTTTGGTTGTCAACATTTAAAATCGTAGGTCCGACACATCCATGCTTGATATCTGACAATAGTTTTCGCAGCCATACCGCCTCTTTCGTTGCTTCGCTCGCCGCTATGAACTCGGCCTCAGTCATACTCATGCTGACGGTCGCTTGTCTCTTCGAAGACCACGCTATACATCCGCCGTTCATCATAAAAACATACCCGGTTATGGACCGGCGCGTGTCGAGATCGGCGGCATAGTCCGCATCGGAGTATCCGACAAGTGCGCTCGACTCGTGTTCGCAGCAAAACAATAGCCCAAAATTTTGGGTTTCCTTAATGTAGCGCAGGATTCGCTACGCAACGCTCATAGCATATGCAATGTCAGGTCGAGAAATCATTGCTAAAAATAGTAGCGATCCTACAACTTCGCGATATAGAAAATTGTACTCGGGCTCGAGAGGACTGACTAGCCTGACGTGAGGATCGGCCGGTATCCTAATGGGTTTGCATCTTCCATGTTAAACTTTTGTAACATTCTTTTAATATAATTCGCTTGACTTATGAAGATGCTATCCTGTTCGCGTGAAATTTCCATTCCAACAAAAACTTTTAAATCATTCACAGTTATTTTGAAAACTCCAACTAATTTTTCCAAAGTGTCCGGCCTTTGGACTAGCAACAATCCGTCGTCGACATTTATCGCCCTCAAAAGAACCTACGTATACGCATTTGTCGGCACTGCTTTGCGTGAAGCCCAAGCTTCTTATAAAATGATCGAATTTATCGTTCCAGCAACGTCCGGATTGTTTCAAGCCGTAAATCGCTTTATTTAGCTCTAAAACAAAATTCTTACTGCTAATGTTCAGATCGTCGGGGACGCGCACGTATGTGGTCTCCTTGAGATCACTATTCAGATAAGCGGTACTGACATCAAATTGTAAAGCGCTCAAATTTTCTTTGGCTGCAATGGCAAGAAGAAGGCGCACCGATTCGAACCGTACTACAGGTGAGAAAATCTCATTATTGTCTACCCCCGCTTCTTGCGACAGCAACACTTGCGTGTGCAAGCCTTGTGCACACAGTCGCGCTTTATAGCGCTGCATATTTTCGCCGCCTAAATCTTTTATTTTAAAAACCCATTTAAAACCTATTGGTTTTCGCCCTTCGGGCAGTTCAACGATATCCCAAGTCTTATTTTTCGCGTGTGCATCTAATTCCTCGTCGATCGCGCGTTTCCAAAGCGCGGAATCGTCGCGGCTCAACGCTTCTTTGAAGCTGGTTGGCAAATCGTAAATGACGGTGCACGCTTGGTATCGTTGCGGTGGGTTTATCTCTTGGCGCGGATGTAAATTATATTTTTGAGCGTTCGATTGTGCATTTTCGGGTACATCGGTTTCGGGTACATCGGTTTCAGACGCGTTCGCGTTACTATCATCGAGGGGTTCGACAAACTGCGCCCGTGCAACATTCGCCGGTGCTTCGCGATCGATCTCATCGGAATCGATAGGAATCTGCTCGTATTCTTTGTTCGCGCTGTTCGGGAGATTCTCGTTAAAAATTACGTTTCTCGAGATAATTATACGCCCGGTTTGAGGATTAAACAATCGATAATTCCCAGACTCGATTTCGTATCCTACAGAAATGAGCTTCTGTGACTTGGCCTCCCATTTTTTTCGAAAAAGATCGGGGATGAGTGCGAACGCATCACATCCGAACACGCGTAGATGTGATAAATTGGGCTTTTTCTTAGCCCACAGCTCGAAAGGCGTAGCTGCATTCGAGCGTGCGCTCAATGTACTGTTCAGAACATACACGGCTGTATTCACGGCTTCAGCCCAGAGCCGCGTCGGTAAATTTCGCGACAACAGCATCGTGCGCGCGCTTTCGACGATCGTTCGCATTTCGCGCTCCGCGCGACCGTTCTGTTCGGGTGTGTACGGTGCCGACGTCGAGAGCTTAATTTCTCTATCTTCTAAGAAATTCATGACGTCTTTATTTTTATACTCTAGCCCGTTATCTGACCGCAAAACTTTTATTTCCCTACCGAAATGATTTTTTACCATATTTGCATACTTTTTTAGCGCTCCGAAAGTATCGTTTTTGTGTTTAAGAAAATACACCGTGCGAAATCCGGATGCTTCGTCTTTAAATAGCAAAAAGAATTTCGCTCCGCCGACGGACGCGTCTTGCATCGGGCCGCAAAGATCGGAGTGTATAATTTCCCCGGGAACGACATTTATGTTTTTCTCAATCTTTTTGAAAGGCAATTTAAATTGTTTTCCAAGCGGACAGTCTTCGCAAAAAGACTGCGTTGTACCGACTACGGATACGCCGGAGACAATTTCGCGCTTTAGCATATTATTAATACGATCGCAATTAACGTGGCCCATGCGTTCGTGCCACAATTTTATCGGTGCAGCGGATGCGTAGTTCGCTTCGTGTTTTACGCTTGGTATTATTAACAATTTTATTAAATTATTCCGCTGCTTGATGCCTTGCGCCAAAACTTTGTTTTTTGAAAAAATATTCGCGTGTTCTTGATCGAAAACGATTGAACATTCATTCGACGTACAAACACGCGTAGAGAATAAATTCTTTTTAAGTGATGGGGCATACAAAACGTCGTTAATGACTCCGTCAAGCCATTCATTGCCAACTAGCCTTTTAATAAAAATTCTACCGCGCCCTTCGACGTTCACGTTTGTTTCGTCACCGAGGTAAACGCGCTCGCCGCGACAAGGCACGAGTTCGTGGAACCACTCCCGACGGCACGAGAGGTGGCGCGATGCGCCGCTGTCTAATATCCAGAACTCTTTGTCATCTGTTTCACGCAAACAATTGAGATCTTGCTCCGATTTTAAAATATTCGCGTCGATGCCCGCGGAGACTTTACAATTTTCGGAGATTACAAATGCGCTGAAATTCGCGGAATTTTCTAGGCTAGACTGACTCTTTCCGTCATTATTCGGATTTTGACTTGCGTCTTTCGATCGCTTTTTAGAAAAACAAAAACGCGCAACATAACCCGGTTTTTTATAGAAATTACACGTCATGGGTTTCTTACGCTTATCCGCATTGTTGCCGCCGGACCGATGATTGTTGCTCCGTTCCCTGGAAATGCTGACGGCAGCGAGAGCGCTGTCTAGGCTGTCCATGGCTATCATTCGGTTTTCTTCTCGCAGCAATCTCTCCCGTAGGTTCGCCTGCTCGGTTGGGGCAACGTGCTCAATATTTTTGCCATGACCATCGTGTCCGAAACTGGCTCGTCGATGTCCTGGAGTTGCCGGCGAGATTTTCCACCTCGGCTACGTGTTGTGGTATTGTATCTCCGGGTGCAACGCGGTACTCGTGAAATTTCGTGGTGAACGCCAACTTATTCGAAGCACTTTTTTATTCGTGTATACTCGAAAGTTTGTCCCACATTTCATTTGCACTCAAATACGTCACAAGATACTAGAGCTGGCTGTACTCCATAGACACGGATAGAAAGAATATGGCTCTCGCGTCTCTTTTGATCCACGTGTTCCTCGTCAACACGTTTTCGTTCGTAATCTGGTCTGGCTTCACTTCTCTTCCTTCCACAATGTCGAGAAGGTCGTGGGCGACGAAAACAGCCCGCATCTGGAACTTCCAGAGCTGATAGTTCTGCCCGTTGAACTTCGAAATGTTTCTCAAATCTGAGGTGTCCGCCATCTTATCAGTTCGTTGCTCGAAAAGTTAATTTCACAAAAAAACAGGCACACGAAGAAAAGACACACGACACAGAAAACTTTTCACAAAGCGTTGTCAACAGTAACCAAAATTACATGGACGTCCTGGGCCCATAACCTGTTGAGGACGAGGTTACTCCAAAAGGAAAAGGACAAACGTAAAGGTGAAAAATTTAATATGTGAGACGTGTTGTCCACAGCTCGGACAAAAGGCAAGTGAAGTTAGAAGAACAGAAAACAGAAAAGAATCAAATAAAATAAAACATTAACGAAGCGGTCGCTCGGGAGCTGCCCGCTTCTGTTGCGTACGCATCTGAAAGAAACGCCTGAAGTATTTGTGACCTACGTCACTCCAACAAATACCATAAGCCGCCGCGCCACCGTCCGACATCGATCGGGATCGATTATCAACCCGACCGTAACGCGATTCCAATTGGTTGATCTCTCGCTCGATCTGCTAATCATTCGTTCGACAGTGAGGGTAAACTGCCAGCTGCTCGTCGTTGCTCTCAATCGTTCTCGCTCTTTCTCACGGTAAACATCGCTTGACCGATTTTCGTGAGTAATAAAGTCGATTCGCGCTATCTAATTCACGAAATCTCATCCGTTAATAAATCTATCGTATTAAACACCGATATATCACCATTAAAGCTCTTTATTTGTAAAACTCTTGCCAAAACAGGCTTGTGTTTTGGCTTGAGACATTCAGCGTTTTATATACAAAGTTCGTTTAGATTAGATTTGAATTTCTGTTAAGTGACTCGTTTTCCCTTCTTGTCCGAAACATAGTCATTAGTTCAAACTTTTTGATTAATTATTTATAACTACATGGAACTAGTTAGTCACAGTCTAAGTAATCGTTAGTTATTGCTTATTACTTTATTAGAACTAATGATTAATCATAACTACCCAGATAGCACTCGGATGTCCGATGGATGTCCAAAGTACGTCCGTATCGGACCTTCATATGTCCCAGGGACGTCCGAATCATGTCCGTATGTCCGAGGTATGTCCGAGATACGTCCCAGAAATGTCCGAATGAGGTCCGTGTTACAAAATGTAACGTACATAGGACGTCCCGTGCGGACTATCTGGGACGTATCTGGGACATACCTAGAACTATGTATCTGGCACGTATCTGGGACATATCTGGGACATATCTGGGACATATCTGGGACATACGGACGTTATTTGGACGACCCAGGGACGTATAGCTGGACATATTCAGAACGTTAAAAGAACATTTACAGGACGTTTATAGAACATTAAAATTTAATTTTAATTTTAATTTATTCAAAATTTCATATATTACAAGCACATACATAGATTAGGTACATAGTACAATACAATAATATATAGTACAATACAATACAATAATTCATAACATAATATATATATTTATAACAATTGTAAAATATAAATTTTTTATTTTATTATTAAAAATTTTTTGGCATTGTTTGTTTCTTTCCACGGTCCTCCGCTAATGTAAGCCACATCTGTATAGAAACACTTGTTTCTTTCTGATGAATAGATGTTTGAGATATCTTCGCTGCATCTGAAAATTAGAATTTCTTGGTAAGAAGCATTGTCCAATAAACACGAAGATTTTAGCATGAATATATTAGATTGGAGAGAAAGCTATGTCGTATTTTAAATAAGCAGGTAATTTTGCTTGTAAATCAAAAACACATGTTAACTAGCGAGTCATTGGAAAACAGGAATTGACAAGTTATCTGAAAAATGGCAATATATTGTGACAAATAATGGAAATTATATCATTGAATAATATTAAATATGAATTTCTATAAACTGATACAAATGTTTTCTTTAACACTAAACCTGTGTGCCGAGCCTCAAAAGTAACTGGTACATGTTCTCTTATAAAAATGACAAGATTGATTTTATTTAGACTTTGTGCAGCTCTTATTGTAATATGTGCACCACTAAAAATATCTATACAGTCGTTTCTTATGAAATCACTTTTATTACTTTTCTAATTGTAAAATAGAAAACCTGGAACCAGTCATTTTAACCGGTGTTGGTAGGTTCAGTGTTAAAATACGATAGAATTTTCCCTCCAACCTAATTCTAATTTTGTATTTTCCTTTTGCCAGTAATGTTTCAATGACTGAAAATAAATATAAAATAAAAACTTACTTCAAATTGTCAAGTTTCACCAACACAATAGCGAGTCATTGGAAAACAGGAATAGACAGTTTTAGACACACTGTGTAATCGTGTGACACGATCGTAACGGTTTTGATACGGAAACCTTGAGGAGCTAAGAATTGTTTTGCTTGGTGGACACCTTGTACGTTTTTTGTACGCTGTTGGAAACGTTTCAAATGTAAGCAAACAGATACATTCGGGAGCCGTAAAGGTGACTCGTGACGTCGTCTTGTGTGGCGTATGCTCGCACGTTACCGCGAGAGACACACTTGATTATTATACGTTGTGACGTTGCAATTTTTGCGACGTCACTTCTCCGTCAATTTCGTATTCGGTTTGAAAACAATAAAGGACCGGACCGCCCTCTAACGGGACTAGTAAATACAGGATTCGAGAGCGCTCCTCGAGGAGATTCCGACATTATCGAGGATCTCTTAATGACATCTGTCGCGCGTGCCTAGAACGGCAAGTTTCAGGGACGTATATGGGACGCGCTGAAGGAACCACCGACCTTCCGAATTGTCACGGGAACGTAACAGCATCCCGCAGCCAGGAAGCGCCAATATAAAGCAAATGGCCATTTCGAGATGAGTGCTTGGTACGAGCGCACTCGGCGAACAAACCGGAGGCGTCGCCGGGACAACAGCTCTACTTAATATCACGTCGACTGCGATCAGTTCAAAATCCTGACGCTGCCTCGCCCCGTTAAGGGAGAGCTGCCCCGGGGTCGGTGCCCTCGTAATCAAGAGAGGAAGCCCCTCCGCCGGCCAAGAGAGCGATAGGCTCCTTGGCCAATTTCATGACAATCCGGGGCCCTAGGACGCTACAGGGAACACTCCTGAAGCCGAAGAGTTCGCGCGGTGGAAATGCGCCATTGGGAATTCGGAAAGACGGTGGGGGGAACCGGGTTCGATCCGCTAGGCGGCCGAAAATCGATAGATCACTGTCGCGCTGGCTCTCGTTCACGCATCACGTACGTTTCTATCCGCGTTACGAATCGCGAGTAAGTAATTGCGACGTAAGAGTTGTAAGTGCTCGTTGGAGGTTATCGTGGTGCCTGGGACGCAATCCACCCAAAGTCCGGCCGTGCCTCCGCTCTATCGTGAGCAGTCTCCTTGATTGGCACTTGAAAGACCACGAGAAACGGTAAGTCGCAACTGTGATCTTTTCGATATTTTCGACGAAAGACTAGGTCGAACAATTTGGTCCTTCGGAGCCGGATTACTTTTCTTGGTGGTTTATTCTGTTAGAAGAAAACGGTTCAAGTGCGATTATCGGTGAGAAACGTTTGTAACGATATTGATTTCCGAGTAACAGTCGTTTGAAATTGTTGTGAATCATACGCGAAGACGTTGCCGAAAATGACTTCAAAGTCGGTAGCGGTCGATACGTTCGACAGCGTGTTTTACCGACAACAACACGCGTGCGAATACTTAAAAAAGTTCCTCCCGAATTTAAAGAAAAAGGGAGTAACTTTAGGAATAACTTTATTGTCGGGTTCCTGGAGCAACGGATGACACTACTACAAGAAACCTGGGCAAATATCAGGCAGCAGGACGGTTTCCTGCACGCCAATGCACAGGACGATTTGAAAAAAGAGGATCATCTTTACTTTAAGGAAGAGATGATGGACATTGCCACAGAGACGTATGACGACACTTGGATGTACATCAGTACTCATCTGGCAAAATTATGTCCATGTTTGACCTGGTCACTAGTAGATAACTCCATAATTTCAAATTCAAACGAGCCGGTGAGTCACGTAAATGATATAAAATTACCGAAAGTCGATTTGCCGAAATTCGACGGTGATTACACCAAGTGGAAACCGTTCGAAGTGCGTTTTAACTCCGGTATCATAAAAAATGTAAAGTTAAGCAATGAGATTCGCCTGCAATACTTGTTCAGTTGTTTGTCCTGTAAAGTACTCGGCAGTGGAACATTTGGATATTATGGAAGAGAACTTCCAAATCGCGTGGGACCGACTCAAAGATACGTACGACAACGAAAGAGTATAGTCGGTTCTCTGTTCAAACAGCTTCATTCGTTCTCTACAATACGAAGCGACAGTCTAGACTCACTGCAACAATTCACGTTGAAATTTCGTAACTGTTGGAACATCTGCAAAATTAAGTCGAGTGTTGAAGGATACTAAGAGTGTCCCGGTATATTTTAACGGTCCTCGGGTCTTTGTCACCGGCTCAGGTCACCGGTTAAAGAAATTGGGTCGCGTGAACGCTGAGGATCATTTAGTTTATTTAATAACTAGTAGATTTGACTCCACATTGAACACAGACTGACATAAGCGTCTCGGCAAAACGAAAGCATATCCTTCGTACGATACTGTCGAAGAATTTCTAGTAACGAAAGCAACTGCTCTCGAGTTAGCGGGCGAATCGCCATCAGCGCGCGAGAACATTGGGAAAATTACCGGTCAAACGCGCGTGAAAACTAGCACGCATGTTCTGGAAGAAACGAAAACCCAATTAATAACGTGCGTCTTTCGTAGCGCGCCACATGCGATTCACGAGTGTAACGCGTTTCGTAAACTTAACCCACGCGCTCGGTTCGATTTCTTGAAACCGCATCGCGTGTGTATTAATTGTTTAAGACATGATCATACCGTATCTCTTTGTAAGAGTACAAGCGTCTGTCGAGAATGCGGAAGAAAGCATCATACGCTCCTCCACCGAGGAGATAGAGGAAGCGACGGTAGTAAAGTACGCGTCGCGTCTAATAATGCATCTCGGATTAATTCGGACTCTGCGCGCGCTCCATTTGTTAACAAGCAGTCATTATCTGTCAATGCTGACGACACAGCTTCTCAGTCTCCCTGCGAGACGTCCAACAATGTTGCGCTGCATTTTTCTGATATCATTCCGAATGGCGGTAAAGCTGTCCTTCTCGCGACAGCGATTGTAAAAGTGTACGCCCTCGATGGACGTGCCAGGTTAGCTCGTGCGTTACTTGACCAAGGTTCGCAATCGTCGTTCGTCTCGACGAACCTGGTTCAGGATCTTCGATTACAAAAAATGCGAACTCCAGTTTCGGTAACTGGTCTCGGCGGCAATAATGCACATAGCATCGTTTATAGTTCGCACGTTCGGATAGGTCACACCGACGGAGATAAGCCGATCGCGGCAACACGCGCATATGTTGTCCGAAATATAACGCAATACGCACCGCCGCGAATCAATGTTGAGAATTATCACGAATTCAAGGATTTACCGCTCGCGGATCAAGATCCCACGTCGAATCACCGCATCGATATGTTGATCGATGCTGAACTTTTTGGCCGAATTCTTAAACCTGGACTTCGACGTAGTCGTAATGCGGGGACCATAGCGCAGAATACCGTGTTCGGGTGGATTTTGTCCGGTCAAGCATCCGATGCTAAGCTAAAGTGTCCGACAATTCTCGCTCATCATACGAGCATCAACGATCCGCTTGAAAAAGCTCTGGGCAGGTTTTGGGAAAGCGAAGCGATTCCATCGTGTTCGCTCCTCACTCAGGAGGAGAAACAATGCGAACAACACTTCGTCGATACGTACAGTCGCGATGATACCGGCCGTTTTATCGTGTGATTACCATTTAACAAGCTGAAGCCAAGCGACTTCTTAGGCGATTCGTTTCGCGGAGCGGTTTCGTCCTTGACGCGACTAACCACCAAACTCCAAAACGACAACAATGTTAAACGTGAATATACCGAATTTCTACGGCAATATGAGTCCCTCGGACACATGTCGCGACTCGGATCCGCATAGGGCCGTTATACGGAAAGAAAGTAAAACAACTAAACTCCGTGTTGTTTTTAACGCGACCAACAAGAGTTCTAGCGGATACTCATTGAATGATTTATTGCATGTCGGGGCTAAGTTGCAGCTAGACAATATTACAACAAGTGTAATATTAAATTGGCGTATACATGAATACGTGCTGGTCGCCGACATAGAGAAAATGTTCCGTCAGATTCTTGTCCATCCAGCCGATCGCCCAATGTATATTATGGAAAAACGAAAACACCGATGAGTTAGGAAGCGTACGAATTAAATACCATAACATATGGAACAGCGTGCGCACCGTATTTGTCAATGCGTGTAATCTGTGAGCTAAATACCCTCGAAGGTGCCGATTATCCTCTCGCGTCGCCGGTTCTAAGCAATCAGGTATACGTCGACGATGTTTTTATCGGTTCGCCTGACAAAAAATTGTTAGAACAAACTCGCGTCCAACTATGCACGTTATTAGCTCGTGGAGGGGCGTAAATGCGTAAATGGGCCGGAAACGATCCCGAAACGCTTCACAATATTCCCGAATGTGAACATTCACACGCTATTGATTTGCGTACTTTTAATGAATCTGAATTAAAAGTATTAGGAATTCGTTAGATACCGTCAGATGACGCCTTTTATTTTAGCTTACAACAATTCGTACCGCGATCGGACCGAATGACTAAGCGAGAGTTACTGACGGAGATCGCGAATCCCCTTTAGTTGTACGTGCAAAAATTCTCATGTAGCAACAATGGCTTGAGAAGGATTCCTGGAATGTATTTTGTATTGATTGGCGTGCGTTGAACGCGATGAGAATCCCGCGATGGATCCGTTATGGACCCGATTGTATAACTTTACAACTGCATGGATTCAGCGATGCCTTACGTTCTGCGTTTTCCTGCGCCATATACGCTCGAGTCACGAGAATTAGTGGAGTCACATACACTATATTACTGGCGGCAAAAACACGCGTTGCGCCCATCAAGACATTATCCATACCGATTCTCGAACTGAATGGTGCAGTAATGCGAAAATTTATACTACCCTATCGCAAGCGAATTGGCGACACGTTCCGACTCGCGATAACCCCGCGGATTTAAATTCTCGAGGCGTGACTGCGGATGACTTACTTTCCTCGCAATTTTGGATCGAGGGACCGTCATGGCTCCGCGACAGCGAAGAACATTGGCCAGTGCAAAAAATCGTTGATACAAACGAACATAGGTCGAGCGCGTCTTACGTTACAACAAGTGCCGCAATTTGGGATGTATTTTCGAGAATTTCGCCATGGACCAAGCTAGTACGGATAATTGCATACTGCAAACGGTTTATAAACAAAGTACGTTCGAAATCCGAGTCGGTGCGTCCTTACCTTACCGCGTTAGAATTAAAAGACGCGAAACGAGTTATAATCCGCTATATTCAGAATCAATTCTTCGCGGCGGAAATTAGGATACTTTCAGAGGGTAAGCCAATTAACAAGCGCTCCCCTCTCCTATCGCTCAAACCTTTCATCGACACAGAAGGGATTCTACGAGTGGGCGGTAGACTTCAAAATTCTTTTCTCGCGTGGGATACACATAATATTACCGAAAGCTACTGTATCCGATCTAATAATCACTTATACGCATCGCATATCGTTGCATGGCGGCACGCAGATCACGATTCATACCGTACGTCAAAGATTCTGGATACTCGGGATTTGAAATACCACGCGAAAAATTATACATAAATGCGTTCAATGCGCGCGCTGGCGAGCGAAAACTGCGACTCAACTGATGCAGAACCTTGTACCTTCTCGACCATAGCGAACGCGTGCATGTATTAATTTATTATCGTGCGAGCGAGAAGTTCGGTATGTTATTTGTATTTTTTGTTATTGGGGATATATTTAGACTGCTCGATCGAGCTTTTTCCACAAGATCTCAACTTTATTAATCAGATATCCCGACCATTCTACCGAATCTCCCACAAAGAAAGGCAATTCTAGAGCAATCCTCGACCACCTTGCGAACTCATTAATTCAATTGATTTTTTCCGATTTCTCGTAAGGCTCTAGGTCGAATAGACAGGTTATTTGAAAAATGGCAACATATTATTACATTGTTACAAATAATGGAAATTATATCATTGAATAATATTAAACATGTATTTTTATAAATTGATTCAAATGTTTTCATTAAAATACGATAGAATTTTCCCTCCAACCTATATAATAATATTTTTGTATTTTCCTTTTGCCAGTAATGTTTTAATGACTGAAAATAAATATAAAATTAGAACTTACCTGAAATGGCAGTGACAAGTTTCACCAACACAATCGTGACAAGTGGCTGAAGTTACCGAATCACTCAAACACGCTTTTTATTAATTGGAATATTACAAATATATTTGTAACGTATACGTGCACAAGGAACACGTGCTAAACTGACCTCACTGAACGTAAACGCACGGTGATGCGACACGACGCGACGCGACGGACGAGTTAACTATGTCCACTTTGAATATTGCCGTTATTTGTAATAATATGAAAAAAATGTTGTATACAAAACTTACACAGTATTGAGTGGGGCATATTGTGACACAAATTTTTTCTGCGTGGGTGGAGGCATAGAGGAGATTTCAAGGTGTAAAGGAATAGAAGGATCGTGGAAGGAGTCAAAAAATAACGGCACTAGCACTAGGGTTTTAGCGATATAGAGTCAACAGTATGTCCACTTTATTAAAACTTAACTCGAACTTAAATTAGAAAACCCGACACCACTTAACATTAAGAATAGACAATAGATTATATGATTAAGAAAAATATGGAAAGAAAAAGAATAGGCACAAGAAGCGCAAGGGCCTTGATCTTTTACTGTAGCGAGGTTTGGCTCAAGCAAAGCCGGAGTTTTAAACGTAACTGTTTTAAGCAAAGAAAAGATAGACGGCCAGAGAAGCGCAATGGCCTTAGAATTTAACCGCTCAAGCAAAGCGGGAGTGCTTATTGTAAGGTTTGATAGCAACTGACTCTTCGGGCAATCAGCTGTGCCCGAGGAGTCAAAACGGCGGGGGGAGAGGTGAAGAGGGGCCTCTATGGTAGCGAGTCCTTATTATGATTTTAGCAACCCCGTCATCTCTCTCTCCCCTGTCCTAGACTAACTCGCGTGACGCCACGTAGCTCGCGCGATCCGCAACACAAGATCACCTTGATTTTTTTAAATGGAAAGGCCTACTTTCTGTATCATGAATCGATAGTCTATCGAATTCTGAATAAAAATGTATTAACCTCCATATGTCCTAAATCTAATAGTTAACGAGATATTATCGAAATAATTTTCTTTCTTCTTTGGATAATATCTCGTTAACTATTAGGTTTAGGACATATGAAGGTCAACATTTTTATACGCAGAATTTGATACTCTATCGATTTATGGTATAAAAAATAGGACATTCCATTTAAAAAATGAAGGTGGCCTTGACAATACTTTAAAAAAAAATTTCGAACTTTTTTCATTGCAATGTGTAGCCAATTGAAAACTGATCAACTTTTGTTTAAAATATTTTTTTGTCAGATTATCGCAAGTACTTGAAAAATCGTGAAAAGTGTTACGTGGGACACCCTGTATATATAAGTATGTATGCGTATAAAAATATTAATAATATTTTATTAATATTAATAATAAATATATATATATATTATAATATATAAATATGTCTTATGCATGAGAAGTGAGCATCCTTGTACGTACGAAAGTCCTGAGCACGGCTATAAGACTTAAAAAATAGACGTACTTTGGACATCCGAAATTCAGGTCCCACCGTCGTCCCTTGGACGAAAAAATCGGATATCCCTGGGACGTTCGAAATTCAAGTCCAGCGGAAGTCCCTGGGACGAAATTTAGGTCCCACGGATGTCCTTAGGACGTAAAAAACGGATGTCCATAGGACGTCGGAAATTTAAGTGCATCGGACATCCCAGGGACATCTGTAACGGACATCAGACGTATGGACGTAAATTGGACAAAAAACGGACGTTCAACGGACGACCGGTGCTATCTGGGTAGTAAGCAATAACTAACGATTACTTAGAGCTGTGACTAACTATAGTGCCATGTAGTTATGAATAACTAATCAAAAAGTTTTAACTAATGACTATTTTGCTATGACTAACAATCAATCAGACTATTAGTCATTTTTAATTATTAATTGATTTGTGCCCTACTCTGCGAGGAAGTCGTACATAAAACTCTAAAAATCGATGATGATTCGCATAGTAAGTCGTAAAATGGAACGACTAAGTAAGGAAACTGAATGCTTTCTGAAATATTTTTTATTTGATGTCACATAAAAGCGCTACACCTCGTAGTGTCCAGTGTCGAGGATTATGGTCGGTTTCGAAATCGATCGATCCTATATACTTTGTGTCCGTCCTCTGCGGTTTTCTATATATAGGACACTCGTAAAGCTTTGGATCCTTGCCCGCAGTTGTGTTTATCGCGTAAATGTAAATCACAGGCATCTGCTCGTATAGGATCTTTGGTTTACTTTCCACCAACTTGCCTGTTTTACGATCGAGCGAGGCACCTTCCAGGAATAGACCGTGAACATAGACTCCTTCCTGGGGCTGATTCTTAATGTCTTCCTTATTGAACCTCGTAATCAAATTTTGCAATACGACGGAATCCAGCGCCCAACCTTTGTGCGCTCGAGTTACCTCCTTCGACATACCCAGACAAAATTTTAATCGTACAACTCGAAAAATACAATTCAAAAATACAGTAAAGTCCCATTCTATTCTCCCAAGTCAATTCTCGGTTCTGTGTTGTGACATAGATCGGTACCGGATACTATTGTTTTGTGACCGCGCCGAACGTAGAAAGGGACAGCATGTAATCACGGATTGCGCGGCCAAAGGCACAACACAAAATAGCGTATCGGTGAAACAATACTAGTGCAATAATGAAACTTCTTTATTTTTGCTTATTTTTAATGAAATTTTACCAATACATTTGAGACATTTTTCTGATTAAAGTGATACCAAACAAGATACAATTTGGCCCATATTTACTGTACATGTAAAGCATAACTTAGAATTTATCTAAAAGAGAGAAAATTATGTTCTCAAAGAATTAGACCAGAATTTTGCAAATTAACGGAGCTACAGCCCGTTGGAGATTTTTAAACGACTCATATTAATTAGAAAAATGTGACAATTATCTTGAGAAAAATTGTGTAAGAAAAAAGTTAACACTAGGTTTACGGAGGTCTAGAAATAACTATTTTACATTATTATATAAACATAATAACAATGTGTCTATCCAAACTTTTGGCCATTTTTCCAATAGTATATACCCCAAGAAATAAATTTGGTAAATAATTCCTCAGGGAAGCATCTTTACAATCTTAATAATCGCAAATTAAGAATATTAGAACCCGTCATTTTGACTGGTCCCGTAAACCTAGTGTTAAAAATAAAAAAGTTAGCATCCCATTGGTATTTTAAACAATACAATAAGTTTTGCAGACCGTCGCGGTTGCTGTTTCTCTTTCTTTCAAATACAGTTGAAATTAACACAAATAAGTTGGTGAAAGTTACATAAAAATAATGAAAAATAAAGAAGTTTTGTAATTGGATTAGTAGTGGTTCACACCGATATACCCGATCCGGTATCGGATTACTCGGTAGCTCGAGCTTCTCGGCCCCTCGCTGGTTATGCTTCCCAGTGGAATGGGTAGGCAAACTGACATAGAACGGCCTTCTCTGCCGGACTTAGAATGGGACTTTACTGTACTCAGTTAGCCAAACTTGTTTCGAGCAAATTTTCATGAATGCTTGTAATTGTACGTTCCAAGAAAAGGGCGGTTATTTTATTATTATTTCCAAAAGCACGCTTGGATCAGAATTTGATAGTGAAAAGTTTGCAGGCCCAATTCCATGCCAAGCCTTGTCCTCGTGAAGAGACCGCACTAAGAGCGGATCTAACCTTGTTTTAAGAGTAAATATCAGGAAAACTCGGAGTAAACTTTGCTGTAAGAGGGATGACGGAATTAAATTCTTGAAAATACATGAAACTTAAAATTATATAATTAGGAAATTTGAATGAAAGCCTGTATTTCCTCCTACAGCAAGGTTTATTCCGATTTTTTCCAATATTTACTTTCAGAGCAAGGTCTTAGTGGTTTGGCATGGATTTGGCGTGGAACTGTGCCTGCAAACTTTGCACTGAATTACCGAGACATCTGTTTTCGCATTAGGCTCGGAATATATCGACAAATTTTGGTTGCAAATTCATTGCAAATAGCGACTAAATTCTGCTCCAAGCATGGTCTTCGTACCAAAATAACCACCTTTTTCTTGCAAAGTACGACTATAAACATTGATCAAAATTTGCTTGAAAGAAGTTTAGCTAACTGGGTAAGTTAAGTTATAGAAAACCATTTATTTATAAACTAAGTTTAACGTTAACAAATGATAGAGATTCTTTAAATTATTTTTCTATTGTCCTTTGAAACATAAATTGGAGATTTTGTATTTTAATATCGTCATTGCTAATCAAGTTTGCTCATGACCTTTTCCGTTTTACTCAAAGTACGAAAAGTGATAGAAACGTTGTATGGATCTAATTCAATGACCAGGGGCTGTAAACAATGAATTTAATAAAATGTTACTAGGTTTGCATCGTTTCCTGTTCTTTTCTCGAAAGATTGGTGTAAGCTAGAAGTGTGTAACAAACCTAAAATTTCAGGTACCCCATATTTGGATCGGTGCGAGAATTGTTTTGGTCGAATTAGACCTTTCGAGAACTCGACCCGACCCGACTTAACGAAAGCATTGGGTACCCGAAATTTTTGGGTTTTCGCAGACTGGTATAAAGAGCATTATCAAAAAAATATTCTACATTTTCACACTAATAAAAATGACGCGTTTCAACTAACTTGTCGCATAGCAGTTAAAAATCCTTGGGGGTTGAAGAAGCCCGTCATCCAGAAAACTTTAGGTCTGCCGTGAGTGCACCATTGTCTAAACTGATAGTCTCGTTCCAGGAGTTCAGTGTACCAGAATCCAAGTGTAGCGGATTCCCAAGATATTTTCAACCATTTTTCTGGTATACGGGCATCGTACATCGCATCGAGCGATTTGCGTAATTCTTGACTCATCACGATGGTACCCTCGATGGCGAGTTTCAGATTCATTAAAGTAATACGCACTTCCTTTATGACTCTCATAATTCTATTGTAGAAATTAACGAATCAAATTAATCGCTTTGAAAAAAGATGGAAGAAACAAAGTACAGTAATGTCTCGATACATATGAAAACTTCAAGACTGAAATGTCATTTATGTATATCGTGTGCAGACACTATTCTATAGTGTAGTAGTTTGTGGTTTATGGCTGTTGCCAAGGTATTCATGTTATTAGACAGAGGACAGTAGTACCTCTCCGACTGTAAAACGATCAACATCAAAGTTCTTGTAATAAATCACTTTTATAAAAAGCCCTACAGAATACATCCACGAATACTTTTAGGAATAAAATCACTACACCATTAGACACAGTCTAAATTCTATCGAGTTTCGTCTTGTTTTAATCGGAAGAACGCCACGAACTGGCTCGAATCACTTCCATGAAAAAATTATGAAAAATAAACAAGTTTAACAATTAAATTTTTAGCGGTTTCATACCGATATACCTGGCTGGTCGTCGGGTTGCCCGGCCGTGTTTATTGCAGCACTTGGCCACGGCTACCGAAGCCTTCGTTGCACAGTGTTCCGAAACGCCGAAAAGTTGGCCATAGGACCATTTTTCGAAGTAAAGAATAATGATGATGTGAGTGGTGATATCCTTAGGTAATACCTGGTATTAGGTAATACCAGATCGTACCCGGACACTATTTTTGATTTATGACTGCGTCTACCACGCCGACCGCGCCGGGCGAGACTTCAATAGAGAGCCGAACATAGAGAACGACAGAATCGCCCTGCGGAGCGGCGCGACGTTGCCAGGCAGTGGAGTGGTTAGGCACTGAACAGTGATCGTGCCCACGAGCCCGGACAGTAAAGGAGCGTTTCCTGTTGTTCAAATTACAAGGAACTATAAAAATTAGCTTCAAAAATGAATGTTTAACATTGCTAAATTATGTCCTTTAGTTCAGTTTTCCTTCATTCAAATACTGCGAACTGTTATGCTTATTTCTTCATATTGTGTTAAATCTGTACACTTTAGAGAATAATTTTGTAATTGAAAATTGTTCCTTGATGACTAAATAATGAAACTGTAATCACTTCGTGATCATGGATGAGCAGGTATAGAGTTTAAAATATACGGTTTCATAAAGAGAAATCACGTTGTCGGACTTTCATCTTGAATAAAACAAAAAATACACCGAAACGCATGCAAGTTTTGCATGGACAGTATACGCGGATATGTCTACAACAATGTCCCAAATGCCAAATTTCCGCAAAATTCTGCCAATAAAAGATATTTATGTTTTAAATTTTCTATGCAACACAGCAGAATACCAATACGATTGTGTGCTTGCGGTCGGATATAACTCATGAGTATATTAAGGGAATAGATCCTTCCTATTAATCGGGTTGATTCAAGTGAACACGCGCAGTACGTATCGTTCCACGACGAAAGTCACTTTGAGCAAGATCGGGTATTAAAGTCCTTGTCGAGCACTCCGTAGTAGTAGATCGCCCCCTCAGTTCTCGGTGCGTTAAAACTGAGAGCGTCAGTCAGCACAATCCGCAACAGACTATACAAGATTTCCCAAGTATAATTAAGAATACACATATACCCCGGTAAAGCCGAAAGCCATATAACGAATCAATTATTTTGATACAAACCCATACAAATCCAATTGGATCCGTTCCAATTGTTTATAAAATAATATAGTTTTTAGTTCATAAAGCATTTTATTCTTTTTATTTTCTATAAAAGAGCTTACATAAAAATAAAAGTACAAAACAAGTAATAATAAACAGAAATTCAAAAAATAAACATATAATTTAAAAAACAAAAGAAATCATATGCACGTATGTATATAATAAAAAACATAAAATAAAATGTTTAAAAACTATTTTAATCTGATGACGAACATTAACATGAAGAATCAGTAAGCTATAATAAGCTGCCATCATCGCTTTCCGCTGTTGTAAACAGAAGGTGAAGGTCGATAACAGTACAGCATTTTTTTGGCCGTATAACGAAACATTGTGAGCCGTAAATCGGAAAAGTGCCATAATTAAAAAAAGGCCGTTATAGCGAAATGCCGTATAAAGAGCGGCCGTATAGCGAGGTATGGGTGTATATATCACTCTACAATATCAATATACTATTATAGTATATAAATAGGTCATTCAAAAAGTTCGTAGCCTAACAATGAAAGGACATGAAATAATGAGTCAATATACATTTATTCTTTAGTATATTCTCCCTTAAGCTCAATACATTTTTTCCAGCGATTTTCTAATTCATTTACCCCATCTCTGAAATGATTTTCCTCGAGACCTCTAAAATACTCATCTACGGCTGCTATGACTTCTTCATTTGATAAAAAACGCCTGCCACGTAGAAATTTTTTCAGGTTTGGGAACAAATGGAAGTCAGAGGAGGCCAGATCGGGTGAATATGGTGAATGCTCCAACAATTCATATCGTAACTCCTTCAATTTGGCCATTGCAAGAACACCTTTGTGAGCCGGTGCATTGTCCTGGTGAAAAATGACTTTTTTCTTTCTTCGTTAAGCCACGTCTTTTCTCCCGAATTTGTGCATCCGGTTTATCCAAAAGGTTTGAGTAGTATTCTGCTGTTATTATTTTTCCGGTTTGAAGGTAATCAATGAACAAAATTGCTTTTGCATTCCAAAAAATGGATGCCATGACTTTCTTTCTCGATTTTGACCACTTTGGCTGCTTTCTTAGCTGAACAATCGGGCTCTGTCAAGTCTGCGGTTTGTTGTCGCAATGCAGAATCATAGTGGTAAACCTAAGTCTCATCCAGGTTAGAAATCAACGCACAAAGTCAGTTTTATTTTTTTGCCAACGATCCAAATGTTGTTGAGAACATTTCACGCGAATGCGTTTTTGATCCGAATTTAACGAATGCGACACCCACCTTGTCAATAGCTTTCTCAAACCTAATTCATTAGTTAAGATCTCATGAACTGATTCAGTTGAGATGTCTGTGGCCTCAGCTAAATCAACCACAGTTAATCGGCGATGTTCCACAACCAAATCATGGACATGATCAATCATTTCTGAAGTGGTTACAGTTTTTGACGCCCTGAACGTGGATCATCATTAATGTCTGTACGTCTGTACGACTATGTTTAAATAGAGCAACCCATTTTTTTACTATTGCATATGAAGGAGCACTGTCCCCTAACACATTCACCATATCATCAAAAATTTCCTTTCCGCTTAATCCTTTTCTATATAAATATTTAATGACAACACGATTTTTCAAGTTTTCCATTTTTCTAACCAAAGCAAACGCGTCTACTTTAATCAGCTGCCTGAAGTAAGCTATTTGACAGATCGATTTGGAATCGATGGTATGTTCACATCAAAGACGGATGTTTTCAACAACGATATGTTTTCGCTGCTACCAATACCATCTATGTGTCAGGCTACGAACTTTCTGAATGACCTAGTTCATTTCCATTGCGCACATTCCCTTTCGACTTTCCAGTAGTATCCTACGACGATACATCTTTGCCGCTCGAGGCGTATCTATTCAATTCAATAAGTTACGAGACAGCGGAACCACGACCCTATCCTATATAGTGGCGACCCGGTGGTGAAAGACACATCGGCTAGTCCTCGTGCACACCTACAATGACGACCCGATGGTGAAAGAGACATCGGCTAGTCCACATTTCCATATTCCACACACGAGGCGACCCGGTGGTGAAAGAGACACCGGCTAGTCCATTCCCGTGTTCCACATGAGGCGACCCAGTGGTGAAAGAGACATCGGCTACTCCTATGTGTACCCTTCCTACCTTGACCCAAATCTCTCAAACCAAACTATCCTCGGTTCACGCATAGCTGCCTAACCCTCGGCTCGTAACAAATGCATAAAATTCGCTGTCAAGTAATAATAAAAAAAAATAGTGTCATTGGTTCAATTTTTCTTCTGACTGTATCTAATCCTAAAATCCCGTACCATGTTACACTTCTCAGCGGTTGAGCTTTTGTGTCCCTGAAGGGGTACACTTTGCAGTAGTAAGGATGAATTTTTCACAAATATCTTGCACATGATTTTCATATTTATCGAGACATTACTGTATACGAATTTCTGCACCTGTCGACTTCTTGTCGTAAGAATATGTTCATTGGTAACAACGCTCCCATTCGTAGAAGCGCTTCTTTCACTTCGAAAGCGTTATATTGTTTCGGCAATTTGGCCAACATGTCGCTAGCTAGTTTGTAGACCACGTTCTCCCTGCTTTCGCCACCCTGTGAGCCTCCTTCCTTCGGTTGCACGCTTAGGATTGTATCGAGTATTCCCTTCGCTGTATTTATCTGATAGGTAATGTCCGCATTCGGATGCAATCCGAACACCTCCGGAGTGTCCGTCGCCGGCAAAGCATCGATGTAATCTATGTACCCTTGAAGATTCCTGGTCTGCGGTACCTTGTATCCACGGTAAAATTCGAAACCAGGCCGTAACAGTACATCGCAGAACCAAACGTGTGTAAACGTAGTCAATAATCGCTTGTCAAAATCGTCGGTGACTCTGCCGCCATATTGGACCTGTATGGTGAGAAGATGAACATAATATTCACATTTCCTTTAAACTGGCGTCGAAAATAGATTCTACTACAACGGATGGAACAAAACTTTATATAAATCTGGTATCTCTAAAACTTCTATGAGAAATATGCATTTTTCGGAATTTTGGGGTTTTTGATTTTTCAGATATGTTTGCCTAATCCGAATAATCTGAAAAGATTCAAGGCCAAGGACATATTCAACATTTATGGACACAATGGATACCATTTTATAGTGATCTCGAGTAAACTACTCATGTGAGAATAATTTAAAAGTGAAAGGGGGCATTGACCCCTTCTACTCGATAATTCCATAGGATGGATATTAGAAATGCCCTTGTGGCTTTTAACGAGTAGGTAGGTTCAATGTCGCCCAACGATTTGTTAAACATTTTCACCTCGCTGGAGCCCCTAAATGCGATTATAAATAGATACGTGACTGTCGCGCGCCTCTATGATGTACGCAACGTACACCTCTGTTGGTCGCGTTGCCGCATTTTAGGCGGATTTTTAATTGTTAATTACTAAATAACGAAGCCCAAATCGCAATTTTTTTATTCTTCATTTTCGTCAAGACAGCTGATGAGGTCAATGCCTGATCAATAAAACAAATGGAGATCTACAGCAAACTCCCACCCAAAATCGCGCGTGGCTATACCAATACATTGTCTATCCTGTTTCCACGAATTTAGCGATTCTTTCTCATTCTGTCTGTGACCACCAAATATCTCATGTGTATGACATTGATCACATCAGCTGTCTCGAATCAGTGTACATACGGATGCTAGCTTGTAGGGATGATTCTTCTTGCAGAAACACATTTTCTTAAAACGTTGAATTAGGGTGTTATTTAAGTGGGTGCACTAACAGACTTCACATTAATTTCACTGATATTTTATTTTTCGTGTGCGAAAGTTAAATTGACGTGCATCAAACGTGAATTAGCTGTGAACGATTCCGGTACGCACGTACATTTTTGTGGATACTTGCATTTGTGAGGATTTTATTCAACATTTACGGACCCAATGGATACCATTTTATAGTGGTGTGTTCCAGTGCATTATGTACGGTGTTATGAACAATTATAGTGCAGGATAATAATTTGTGAATATGTGTGAGAACAATTTGAAAGGGCATTGACCCCTTCTATTCGATAATTTCATAGGGCGGATATTAGAAGCGGATATTAGCCCTTGTGGATTTTAACGAGTAGGTAGGTTCAATGGCGTCCAACGATTTATTAAACATTTTTACCTCGCTGAGCCCCAAATGAGAACCAAGGTATGCATGCATTTGTCACTTGATACGTGACTGTCGCGCGTCTCTATGACGTACTTTTGTTAGACGTGTTGCCGCATTTTAGGCGGACTTTTAATTGTTAATAACTAAATAACGAAGCCGAAATCGCAATTTTTTTATTCTTCATTTTCGTCTTATATTATCGTCGAGAACCACTCCTTAAGTTTTCTCCCACCTGTAGTCGAACAATCTGTATAATTACATATTTATATAATACATATACCGGGTGATTCACGACAAACAGGCCACCTAAATAGCTCCGTTAGGATTAGAGATAGAAGAAAATGTTAGAGAGAAAAGTTGTACTGTTAAAGGGGGCAAATATGGCGATATAAAAAAATGTTCCGATTGTAGTCGTTTTCAAGGTCTTTTGAAGGTCATCGATAATTTTTAAATAGCACCATATATTTTTAACTTCACAGTGTTGTAGCTGATGTCAAGACGAGTTCAATGATGTAGTACACTATGACCTTCAAATGACCTTGGACTCATTAATAGATATAGTTTGACTACTTTTTTTGATCAACGGAAATTTAATTTCTTCAGTCATTAGGTCTCATAACACGTATTCCGTTAACGGAAGGTGATCTCTAAGCGTACACAAACAAGATTATCAACAAACTACTAATATGTATGCCGAGTATCAGTTTATCGATCACCGTTTAACGATGCGTTACTCAAATGAGCACAAGACCGATCTTATTTCCATTTATTACGAAAGTCGTCAATGTCTTCGAGAAGCTGTTCGTCTCGTATACAGGGTGTCCTGTTTAAGTGAGAACAGCAGGATATCTCGGAACGCGTTGTCGTTATCAAAAAAGTGTTCGTACAAAAGTTGTTTGGTATGACGGGCTACATTACGTAGTGTTAATTGTTTCCTTGTGGGTGGAGTAGTGGAGGAGATCTGAAGATCAATCTACTTTTCCTAAATGGAATATTATATTTTTTTCTTGAGAAAATAACAGCAGATATACAGGGTGAGTCACCTAACATTGCCACCTCAAATATCTTTGCTGTTTTTAAAGATACGTCAAATATCTGAAGAACAAAATTGAATGGTTCAGTGGGGCTCACATGATACCAAAAAAAAGTTTTGTTTTTATGTGATTTTTTTTAGAGATATTACGGTCACCTTCATTTTTTTAAATGGCAGCACCCTTTTTTAAACGCCGACAATGATAGTCCCTTTCATTAGGAATTCAGTGACTATAATTATTCAAGGTCATTCAAGGCACATATCATATCTGTTTTGCAAAGGAACATCTTCCAACAAAATTGGCAGATCTCTTAGTAAAAATTGAGCATATTTTTGTCCTGTCAATGTTCCGGTAATGAAGTGTGGTCCGATTACTTTATCATTCAAAATACCACACCATACGTTTACGCTCCATTGTCTTTGGTGGTCAATTTCTCGAAGCCAATGTGGATTATCAACGGACCAATAATGAGCATTCCGTGGCATGATTACTGAATGTTCGTAAACAAGATATTCGAAAAAAATGAACAATTTTGATGCAGTCCCCATTGACAAAAATTAATTCGATTTTGAAAATCGCTTCCGTGTAATTGCTGATGTAACGACATGTGTAAAGGATGAAAGGGCCTAGCCGAATAAGATGGTCAAAACTGCCCTTAGAGGTTTTTCAATGGCTATTGAACCATTTGAAAGCTGACTAAGAAAAACCCTTCTGAGTAAAATTTCAGCCTTCTAGCTTACTCGTGAGGATAGTTACAGGGTAAATTAGATTTTGCATTTTTCTGCGCATTTTCCGGTCTCAAAGGCGTTCTAAAATTCTGAAAAAAATGTGTCATATTTTGGATCCTAAGGCGCATTTTTGAGAATTTTTTCAGATTCTTTTGTTGCAAATTGTGATCGTAAAAAATAAAAAACCCCAAAACAATCAGAAAAATATTCTTTTCTCGAAGATATGAAAACATGTTATTCTACTGTTTGGTTTCCTGATAAAGTACTATAACAGGCAGTGTTGTCAATTTTTTTCAGATTTTTTGTTGTGGGACATCATTGTCAAAAACAATAAAAACCGAATTTTTTCGACGTTTTTGCTGTGAGGAGAAAAGTTACACTTGTTGATTTTACCGCGGTTGTATATTAAGTAATTTTTAACGTTATTGAAAAAAGCGATTGTTTGACCTACGAAATGCGATTTAAGAAAAAGAAAAATTGTATCTTACGCGATATATACCAAAATGTTCGTTGCGCTTACAACATCGCCGGTAGGCAAAGCGGTTAATGCGTTGGGCTACAAAGCAGATAGTCTAGGGTTCGAAACCTGATGGTGGAAAAGTTTTTTTTCCATTCATCATACTTTATTTTTCCAATTTCTTATTATATGATTTATTCATATGATTTTAACAATATTTTTTTAATGTTTTAAAAACATTTAAAAGTAACATTTTTAAGTAAAATACATACAAAAATAGTTTTGAAGTATCTATTACTTCCTCGATTCTCTAATTCTATAAGTTCATCATTGCGGTCCTGTTTAATATTCTTAACATTAAAATATCGGACAAGTGACAGACGTGCGCACGCACGATCCCAAATCCTTACAAAATGGCATTACTTTTCGGAATGTTCGTATTTTCATTGGTAAATAACCATTATAAATGACAACAATTCTATTTGGCCATAAGGCACCGTTATCGATGATGAAAATATTTTTTGCCTGCAGGTAATTGTCGAGGACAGAGTGTTTTTTTTAATGTTTAGGGATATATCCACAATAGCGCATTGTTGTGGACAACAAAAGAAATGACTCTTTTAGGCAGTGCCAGTGTCCAGTGCCCGCCACTCGAAACGATTCACGCCCTTTGAAAATTTTCTTTTCGTCCCTGATGTAAAGCCATAGTCGTTACAGTAAAGTAATAAGGGATTGTAGGCGGGGCCATGCTCGCCGCTCGAAACTAATCACGTCCAAACCCCATCAATCCGTAATAACCAAATCGATCCAGCGCGTCTTTACCACACCCCAGGTACATATTGTCAGAAAACTCCGGAAAAGTCCGAGAGGTCGCCCCGTCAAAACTCCCGAAAAGGTAGAATGTTGTGGAGGTAAAATTGTCTTGCACATTCGAACGCCAATTGCCTGGCTGCTTGTTGAAGAAGACCAAAATAAATGAACAAACATTTTAAAAGGTGCTTTGCCATGATCCTTTCTTGATGCTCATTAAAGACGGTTCTTTTTTTGTATCCTATTGTAGCCTCTTGTCCATTTTTTCGGTTTTTAAGAAATCAGAACAAAGACATGTGACAGATGTTGAAATTTCTCGCGGTTGTTATTAATTTTTTATCTTTTAAATACAATACTAACTATGTAATATACTATAACCATATGATACTTCTTCAAAGCTGAAACACAACAAGAAATATGTTCATGTTGGGGGGCTCCGCCCCCCGTTCGCTTCGTTCACCGTTATTTTAAATAATAGGAAAGAAAAGATACATACGCATACATTTGCTGTGGGGCAAGTTGTCACGGAAGAATGCCTTATTAATAATCTATGTTGATACGAATTTTGGTTTATTTTCACTAATGATAATGAAATATATTTATCAAATATAATTATTATGCATGTTTTTTCACCAATTGTATAATATGTATTGAAATTTTAGTTAATATCAACGAGATGTTTCGCTCACTGTTCGATCGCAAGGGACCGTTCACTAGAGTAATATCGCTTACTCTTCCGTCTCTCTCCTTCCACCGAAGGCTGCTTGAGTCAGCCGTGGAGAATGACGAGTCATCAAGGGTGTGTTGAGCGGGAAATGCAGCGTTCGGCAATACCCAATCAACACATCGCCTTGCGTTTATCAATTAACGTCATTGAAAATCAGCCCATAGACTGATGAGGAGCCTTCTTCACGACGAAGAAGGTTCCCCCACAAACGAAAAAACAAATGTTCCCCCCAAAAAACAATTACGATCAACATCGGGAACAAGCGCATTCGCAATCGTACGTTCGTGAGAAAACGAAGGCTCTTGTCGCTAAACGTTCGGACATTTTTCGATTCGAGGAAATTTGGGAATCGTCGCGCCTTCCCACGCGTCTAAGGCAGGACTTGCTAGATTAGCCTTACTGACGAGTCCCCTAGCAGGTCCCGGACGAAACGCTCTTTTAACATGATTTCGGTTACCCTTAATAAATAATTGTCTTGCGATCACGTACCCATTGAACCGTCTGCCCAATATTAATTTGGCGGGCAGTACAGTTGCGAAACGACGCGCTCGCGACAAAACACTTACTCTGTCACGAAGCAATTAATAATCACACGTATGACTGACACTGAAAAAACTACAGATAAACCAAGAAACTAGTAACACATTAATTATCCGCTAATACGTATGAGAGTATGTAATTGTAAAGCAAGGATTTAAAGCCAGCATAATTGCAATTCCGGCATTGCGCCGACAAGGCTGCACCGAAACTGAAATAGATGTGGATATTGATATTTTTCGATTTTCCTTTTGGTTGCATGGTACAAGCATTAGTATGATAAAATAATGGATTAGGCATTATAGATTTTTTAAGTGATGTATTCATAACCTTTATTTATCAAACCCATGAAAATACGGATATAATTTTTTTTGTTATATACGATAGATTTCAGTATGCATTTGCCAGTAATTTTTCCGGTTCCGTATATCTTTCGATATAACTTTCCAAGATTAGAGATGTTTTTGATTAAATATGTGTATTTCTACGCGATATTTCTAATTGTGAGATATTATTATACATATTGTGTAGGAAATTACAAGCGTATCACATGTACAAGGTTCTAAATGCAAAGCTATCAGCTGTGCATCCATGGTCGGCTTAAAGAATCCCGCACTAATTATATGAAAAATCTATCCAGATAAAATCAGTTGGATTTTTCATATGTTGTAGCTTACGATCTACTGAACAAAAGATGTAATGGGCACAAAGCTCAATAATGGACAGTTATCGAGTTATAATCAGTCAAACATGACAAATTCGAGCTGCCGAATACTCAAATCTCGGAAAGTATTTATCTTTTGGAAAAATGTTTGAAACGAAAATGGTAGGGTTTCACAAAATCTGTTAGGCGCACTCCCAATAATGGGAGTGAAACTCATAAGAGCAACCCAAACCGTCGATTTGATAGAGGAAGGTTCAGTGCAACGCGCTGTGCGCCATCATATTGGTCAAAAAAGTCTTTTGGAGACAGAAAAATAAGTCCAAAGTAGAGCAAAAATCGAGTACTAACACCCGCAGATTCCAATGTATTTTTCTGTCTCTAAAAGACTTTTCTGACCGATATGATGGGGCACAGCGCGCTGCGTTGAACCTTCCTCTATCTAATGAACCTTGGTGCAGTTCAAAATTTGCTCAAATACGGACAAACAACGACATCCTGTAAACTCATGTTCCGACCCAAAATCTAGTTAGATTCTAGTTATGTCACGTGAATACCCTTCCCCCTTAACGCCGTTGGACTTTTTTCTTTGGGGTTTTTTGAAGTCTAAGGTTTATGCCAACAAGCCCACGATCATTCACGCGTTGAAGGAGGATATTGTACGCCGTATCAACGAAATTCAGCCACATTTATGCATAATGGTCATGGAAAATTTCGACAAAAGAGTGCGCATGTGTCAGCAAAGCCGTGGAGGCCATTTACCCGATATGCTATTGCATACATAACCCTATACTGTATACTTTATGAATCAATAAAAAATTCACAATTTTTAATTAAAAACCTGTGTTTTCTATCAAAATTACTTCTTGCGTGAATTTTGGGACACCTTTTATAATAGCGCAAAATTGCAATTTAGAAAAGCAGGTCTTAACCAATGCTTTAACTATAGCGACTTTAAAACCTGATGAATTTGCCCAAATAATAACTAAACAACCTGGGCATATGGCTTTAGTGGCCGGAGAAGTAATTCACATAATTAAATGTGTCACAGTAAACGTGAAAATTCGGCACAATGAAGACTGTTTTACTGAGTTGCCAGTTAATCATGGAAACAAATCACAATTCCTGACACCTATAACTCGTATACTCACCAATCACGGAGCTCATAGTAATATACGAGATTGACCAAAATTGGCATAAGTTAATATTAAGACCAATAGAAGTTATCCCACCTCAAACATTACAACCATTAAAGAAACCCAAATGGCATTATGTTAATCCATCCAAATTGGCTACCAGTGGAATTTACTATTAGAAATGGGTATTTATAATAATAAATGACGCACGAGAATTTTCAATACTGTTTCTTTTATTCAAAACGAGAAAAGAAGAAAACTCGGAAAATGTCTGCACGGTTCGTAAGCCAGAACTGAAGTGAAGTAAAAGGAGAAAGTCAAGGGCGTAAAACCTCCTCTATTGGGTCCACTCGAGGAAAACTAAATATAGAAAATGCCCATAGTTTTATTACTCAGGCCTTCTTGAGAAAAAGATTGGAGGTCTTCGGTCTCTGACCTGAGGACCGTTAAAGCAAACAAAGACTCTGCCAGTATCCTTCGACACTCGGCTTATTTTTGCAGCCAGATATTCCAACATTTACACTCAAAATGATCTTAATGGCGTCTCAATAGCGTGTTACTCGCTATAAGATTCAGCAGACAATGACTGCGCAGACGTCGCACGCGCGAACCCGCAGTTCCGCTCGCGCGTTACCAACCTATAGAACTTTTATATCCCTGCTCTTTATTTCAATATCCAACACTTCCCCTTTGAAATAAAGAAAAAAAAATGTAACGCAATGAACTAAGGCTAGGTTTCAATTCCCAACCTTTTTACACATCTATCGTGTTTCGCTCGCGGCAACGCTTTAGTCAGTATGTCGACTGTCATATCCTCCGACTTCAGATACTCTATAACAATATTGCCATTTTGAATGGCTTCGCGAACAAAATGATGTCTCAAATCAATATGCTTTGTTCTTCGGTGATACATGGGATTTTCGGCTAACTTCTGTGCACCTAAGTTGTCATTATATATGATTATTTGTTCCATTTCCTTTAACCCAATTTCCGACAGGAAATTCTTTAAATAAATCCCTTCCTTGGTAGCGTCCGCCAATCCCATATACTCCGCCTCAGTCGAGGATAGCGCAACTGTTCTTTGCTTGCGCGATTCCCAAGCAATCAAACCCTGTGTAGGAATGCCTATCATTCACACAATTGCCCCAATCCGCATCTACATATCCCTTTATATGTTCCGCATCGCTCTTAAAGACTAACCGATATTGGGCGGTTCCCTTGAGGTAGCGTAACACTCCTCTTGCCGCATTCCAATGGACTCGACTGTAACCATTGTTAAATTGACTCAAGTAACTTATTGCAAATGCTATATCCGGCCGAGTCGTCATTGCTAAATACATTAGATATCTAGCATCTTAGCCTAACAATTCTCTATAAGGCAATGCTTCATATTCTCTCGATACATTACATTTACTTAATTTCAGACCAGGATCTAACGGAATACATATCGGTTTCGCATCACTCATGTTGTACTTTACTATCAGTCTTTCGATATATTTACTTTGGCTAAGAATGTAATTATCTCCCTCTTTGGTAAAGTTTATACCTAAACAATATTTTACTATACCTAAATTCCTTAACTCCATACTGGACGATAATTTTTCTTTAACATCAACAATAGCCTTAATATTATCGGACATAACTAAAATATCATCTACATACAGGATTAGTAATAATAATAGGCTTTTCTTTTCCTTTTTGTAATATATACACGGATCCGCCGTAGAACGTTTCATACCCAATTCAATAATTTTGTTATTAATCATTGTTCCATTGGCGGCCCGCCTGCTTCAACCCATAAATAGCTTTCTTTAAAAAACATACCTTATCTCCAGTTCTTAAACGACTTAACATTGTACTTGCTCTACTTGTTATTTCAGCAGATTCTTTCCTCGATACAATTCTTTCCAATGTCTCCTTAAATCTTTCCGGAATCTCCATATATAGCGGTACATCCAGTTCACTGTTTAAATACACTGTTGTTACATCCAACTGATGAATCTCCATGCTGAAACGTGTAGCTAAAGCAACAAGTAAACGGATTGATCCTAATTGGGCTACGGGAGAAAATGTTTCATTATAATCAAAACCCGGTCGCTGGCTAAAACCACGGGCGACTATCCGTGCCTATCGTCTACCTATTGTACCATCGCTATTTAATTTATCGGTTAATACTACCTTACTATCTATTACGTTTCCTTCTCTAGGACGTTCCACAATATCAAATACATCCTTCTTTAACATTGATTTGACTTCTTCACCGATGGCTGCGTACCACTCTTCCGCTTCCGGACCTGAAATTGCCTTATGCACCTGTATTTCTGCTATAGATGCCATCTCCGCTACCCCATTTTCTGTGATCATATTGTACTCCTTTCTGGGTCTTCCCCTTGATCCTGTCCTTATTGTTTTTGACCTCCCTGGACCTCTCTTCATTTCCACCGTCCTTGGACATCCGGGACTTAACATCTCCTTTGCATCATGAAATTCTTCTTCGGGTTGTTGTTCCTCTCCCGATTCCTGAGCCTCGCTTTCACTTGAAAGATTCTCTTCTGTTGATTCCTCTGATACAGAATCCTGAATCCTTGGTGTCTCATGATGCACGGTGACTGTTTCATTTTCATCATCTTCCTTCTCCAGAAACTTTACGTCTCGGCTAATTTTCACCTTATTAGTTTCCGGGTCCAAAAGTCGATAACCTTTAGATTCCTCTGAGTATCCCGCGAATCTGAATTCCTGGGCCTTAGCGTCTAGTTTTCTCCTTAACTCATCTGGCACATGAGCATACACCTTTGCACCGAACCTGTGAAAGTTCTTCATATTTAGCTTAGTACCGTCCCATTTCTTGATTGGAATGTCGTCCAGTGCTTTGGAATATATCCTATTTTGTAAATAATTAGCAGTGTTTACTACTTCCGCCCAGTATTTGTTGGGTAGATCCGCATCCCTTAATAAGGCCCATTTCCATTAGTGACCTGTTTTTCCTTTCTGCCACGCCATTTTGCTCGGGACAGTACGCCACTGTATGCTGCATTTCTATTCCCTCTTCCTGAAACATCTTTCCCAGCCGATGATTTATATATTCTCGCCCTCTGTCTGATCGAAAACACTTAGGTTTCGTTCCATACTTAGTTTTCATTAACTCAATGAAATTTTCAATTTTGTCTGGTACCTCAGATTTATGTTGCAAAAATATACGTGGATATATCTACTAAAATCATCTATCAATGTTAAAAAATACCTTTTCTTGCTCGGCGTAATAGTCTGCATTGGCCCGCAGACATCCGTATGGATGAATTCCAGTATTTTCTTCGCCCTTGTTGATGACCTTTTTGGGAAACTTTGCCGCTGCATCTTCCTCTTGATGCATACCTCACATGTGATCTTCATGCCACAATTCTTAATCTGCATATTGTCCACCAGATTCTTGTCTGCCATTTCCTTTATTGCCTGAGGATCTCTGTGGCCTAATTTTCTATGCCACTGTCTATGTATACAATCTTTATTATGTTTACACGTGGCGAGCAGTGCCTGGTTAACTATCTTTACTTTATATAGGTTACCTATTGCACTTGCTGTAACTATAACCTTATTGCCCTTTTTTATGTAGCATACTTTATCACAGAAATTTACCTCAATTCCTTTTTCTGTTAATTTCCTTACTGACAAGAGACTTTCTCCCAGCTCAGGAACGAACAATACATCCTTGACTCGCACTGGGGATACATGCCCATCCGCACCTTCACACAACAATATACCTTCGCCGATACCTCTTACTTTTGCATATTGCTGATTTGCCACACGTACATCTGCCAATTCCCTTTTCTCCAGGACATTGAAGAAGTTTTTGTCATTCGTCATATGACTCGTGGCACCAGAATCGACGAACCAGGCTCCCCTCATATTACCTTTGTTAATCCCTGTTCTGGTACTGAAACAAAATTCTGGTTCTTCTTTACTTCTTGTCTCGCTGACCTGATTTGCCCTTCCTTTGTTTGTCTTCCACTTTTGGTACTTGTAGCAATCCTTTTTTATGTGTCCCTGTTTATTGCAAAAATAACACGTCATTGTCTGTACCTTAGATTGAGCCGTAGCCAGCTTGTTGCTTCTTTGGTGCTGCGCTTTACGAGCGATACTATCCTTCTCCGCAGGTTGCGAATGTGAATTTCTTCGTCTAAAGTCTTCATCGATCAGTTTTCCTCTAACCAATTCTAAAGTTAATTCATTTTCAGATCTAGTTTCCAAAGCCGTAATCAGTGTTCCATATGAGTCCGGTAAGCTGCTTAACACCATCGCTATGACTAATTTTTCCTTTATTTCTTCACCCAGGGCAGCTAATTTTTCCACAGTGGATAACATGGTATTTAGATGCTGCTCCATGTTACCGTTTTCCATTAATTTTATATTGCACAGTTTCTTTAATAGATAAACCTGATTAGACAATGTAGCTTTTTCATGATACCTTCTTAGGGAATCCCATGCTTCTTTTGCAGTTGTTGTATCCTTAATATGCCTTATTTGATCGTCTTCTAATAATAATCCTATTGTGTCTTTCTTCCTTCACCATATGCCACAAATCTTCTTTTATTAATAAAAGTTCGACCCTACATTTCCATATCTGGTAGTTGCTATTGTTCAACTTAGTAATAGTTAATTTTGTGCAAGACATTTTTCTTCACTTTTAGCTTTACTTTAATTTAACTTTACTGTAACTTTACTTTAACTTTGCTTTAACTTTACTTCAACTTTAATTTAGCTTTACTTTAACTTTACTTTAACTTTACTTTAACTTTACTTTAACTTTACTTTAACTTTACTTTAACTTTTAACCTCACTTTTACTTTAGCACGTCGCCTGGGCCCATAACCTATTAAATAACGCTCACAGTGCTCACGCGTGTTACTCGCTATAAGGTTCAGCAGACAATGGCTGCGCAGACGTCGCACGCACGCACGCGAACCCGCAGTTCCGCTCGCGCGTTACCAACCTATAGAACTTTTATATCCCTGCTCTTTATTTCAATATCCAACAAGATCACATCATGTTCCCTGCCGAGAAATCAGCAATGCTAAATTCTGTCGCCCGAGACATGACAGGAAAAAACATATCAGCAAACTCAATTTCCATAATGGGCACGATGAACGAAGAAACAATGGATATAATAGTGGAAAGCGCAGCCAAAAGATTCTGGAATGGATTACATTTGGATCTTTTAGTGCAGGAGTACTAGCAGTTTTTATCATCTTTAAATTCATTAAGATGATTCTATAATACACGTTTATCAGCTACACTCAATATACGGATCTGGATTCGCCTTGTGTGGAGCTGCATGGAGTTCGCTGACACAACTCCTAGTATGCCGAGCTGATAAGCGAAACAGGACCCATGCAGCTAACGAATCGATCGACGACCTTCACGACATCCGATCCCAGGTCGCTAAACCGAGTACATCTGAGTTCAACAAAGTAGTCAAGGAACTTGAACTTTGCTTTCTAAAGGGGGAGGTATCACGATCGGTGATTTAGCCATTAATCATAATTGATAAAATCAATTGTTGGAATATGGGTATAAAAATAAACTGTGAAGGCTATATAAACTATGGAGGAATTTTATTTAGATCTATATATTTGAAATCACGTAGAGAGGCACGTC
>CM052253.1:392435-463287 GCA_028455795.1 Lasioglossum marginatum
GGGTCAAACGGTAATAAGACGTTAGGCAAATTTGTGACCAGCGTTGTTATCGATGAACTCGTGTATGAAATTGAATTCCACGTAGTATCGGACGTTTTAATGAAGCACGATTTACTTCTAGGTGCAGACTTTTTAAATACAGTTAGGTTAGTAAAGAAAATTCGGGAAGACTGTGTGGCGGGTAAACGCGTCGATGATAGTATGCCGGAAGTTTTTCGGATTGTATGTGAGCGTGACGACGTAGATGTAGCAAATATAGGGGATATTGCGATTCGAGAACGAGTGAAGAATGTTGTTACCGAGTACGCGCCGATAGAGAAAAGTGCGATGGACGCTAATATTGTCAGGCAAATATTGACGGACGGTCGCGGTGTAATAGTAACATACGAGACCGAGCAAGCGAAATTAATGGAAATGAAGAAAATAGAGGAGCAAAAGGAGTTGCAGACGCACTTGGATAGAGTTTGCGAGGAGTTGCAAATGGAGAAAGATAAGAGCAGCCAGACCAAGGGACGTCTACGACAGGTGGATGCACAACTGCAAAAGGCAAAAACAAAATTACGTGAGATGGAGAAAGAGTTACTACCGAAGAAAAGATTCAGATGCTGCAGGCGAGCCTGAAGAGTCTGACCACTGAGATGAAACAGAAGGAGCAGTTGATGCAAACGAAGATGGAGGACATGCAGAAGACGTTGAAGAGTAGCGAGGTCTTGATCGCTGAGGTCGAGAAGCAGAAGGACAGTTTCGAAGCACAATTGTTCGAATCGGAAGAGAAGAAGAGCGCGAAGGATAATGACACAATGAGTAGGATCAAAGAACTGTCTGAGAAGCAAGACTCTGTCACCAGGGAGTGCGGTGTGGAAAGACTTAAAAAACAACATGTTGAGGACGCGTTGAACGAAACGGAGGAAGACTGGACCGCTCAGTATCAAGAAGGACGGGACGAGGCAAGTTCGAAGGCAAAAGAGAGAATCCCTATGATCCAGGAGGAGAACCGAAGATCATATAATAAGAAGCGAAAGAAAGCTGTCGAGGAAGGCGACCTGGTAGCCATTAGGCGAACACAACTTGGTCCGGGTTTGAAGCTTGCGAGGAAGTATCTTGCGAAGGTCCTAAGCAAACGACAACGGAAGCAGACTCCATGAAGCCATGGGTCGGCGTCGATGAAGAAGACGAAGAAGAAACTGATAGTAAAAAGGAGGAAGAGGGAGACTAGTGTCGGATGGCCGAGTGTAGGGTGGTGATGCCGGTGGTGATGCCGTTGTGAACTCCCCTGAATATTTGATATTAGCAACAGTAACGACGCGACGTCGTTACTGTTATTTATTGATTGCGGTTTTCGTTTTGTTTATCAATTGCGATTTGGAATGTGACGGTTGAATGAAAAAGACGTGTTTCTCAGACGGAGATTTCATTAATTCAGCGCGCTTGTTTGATTGTATTTGACGTTGAGTTTAAAACATTATACTTTTCTTGTTGTGTTATTGAGTTATTTCATAACTGACGTATCTTATCCTACAATATTTATGGCATAATTTAAATGGTATCGAAGGAGGAATATCATAGAAGAACAATTTTTTTGTCCGGTTATTTTTTCATAGTTTTTTTAAGATCATCGTTATTTTTTATCGGGAAAACTTTTTTTTTTAATTCCGTCTTGTAGCGGCTGAAAAAATACATTTGAATATGCTTAAGTCATTACCTTCAGGTGATCTTGAGTACCAAAAAATGTGCTAAAATTGTAGGATAATATTAGAATTACATTTGAACTTACTGTTTATGCTATAAGTGCTCAAAGTGATGTCCGTCGGTAGCAATACACTTTCTGACACGATCAATCATGGATCGCGATACTCTTTCTATTGTTTCCGATGAGATAGCAGCACAAGCTCTAATTATGCGATTCATCATATCCTCTGGAGTGGTAGGTTGCTGTTGGTAAACTTCTTCTTTTAGTTTTCCCCAGAGAAAGAAATCTAATGGAGTCAAATTCGGTGAACGTGCTGGCAACGATTGGGGAATTTTTTATTTACTACTTGAACCGCTGCTCGTGAGTAATGAGCTGGGCAACCATCATGTTTTGGTACCACATAATCGCACGAACACTTAATATCACATCTTCAATCAAGTCATCTAGATCACCCGATAAAAATGCTGCGCACCTATCTCCGTTTAGTATTCCGTTAATAAAATAAGGGCCGATGATTTTGTTATTTAAAATCCCACACCAAACGTTCATTGTCCACGGTCTTTGTCTATCTAGTTGTCTCATCCATCGTGGGTTTTCTACGGACCAGTAATGCATATTTCTAAGATTTACCTGGCCGTGATTGGTAAAAGATGCTTCGTCAGTAAATAGGACCTTTTAAAAAAACGTTTTATCATCTTTCAATTGTTATAACGCCCATCGACAGAAGAAGAGACGATTTTCAAAATCTCTGCCGCGAAGGTCCTGATGAAGCGATAAGTGAAATGGGTGAAATTTCTGTATCTTTAGCATACGTGATATGCTTGATTTATTAATATTAATGTCCCGCTCCAGTTGCCTAATACTAATGTGCGGATTTTGGTTTACAGCAGCAACAACTCTTCGAACATTTATTAGATCTCTTTAAACCTCAGTAATTAGATCTCTGAGGTTTCTTATTTTCAATAGTACCAGATTGCTCGAACTTTTTAATTATTTTAGAAAACGACGAATGCGATGGGCACTTACGATCAGGGATTCGTTCTGTGTAGAACCGTATATAGTAGCTTCTTTTATGCACCGTTTAGCTTCACCATAAATGTAGATCATTTCAATCCTCTCTTGTTTCGAATAATAATAAGCCATGGGACGCGTTTACGTATTATTAACGAGCTCTTCGCACTTAACTAAGAAACAGACCTAGGTCATAACAGTTGATAAACATATCATTCGTTGCTGTCGCCTGTATCGCTGTCGATGGACATCACTTTGAGCACTTATAGCATAAACAGTAAGTTCAAATGTAATCCTAATATTATCCTACAATTTTATCACATTTTTTGGTACTCAAATTTTATTTTTTCAGCCGCTACAAGACGGAATTAAAAAAAAAAGTTTTCCCGATAAAAAATAACGATGACCTTAAAAAAACTATGAAAAAATAACCGGACAAAAAAATTGTTCTTCTATGATATTCCTCCTTCGATACCATTTAGATTATGCCATAAATATTTTTTGTGCCATTAAAAATAAAGGAGATATTTAGGTGACGTCCTTCAGCTGAGACACCCTGTATATAGCTATATATAGCATATGTTAAATATATGATAAATTGTAAGTTATGCTTTACATGTACAGTAAATGTGGGCTAAATTGTATCTTGTTTGGTGTCATTTTAATCCGAAAAATGTTGCAGATATATTGGTACAATTTCATTAAAAATGAGTAAAAAATAAAGAAGTTTCATTATTGCACTAGTATTGTCTCACCGATACGTTATTTTTTGTTGCGCTTCGGCCGGCTTTTCTACGTTCAACAATAGTATCCGGTCCCGATCTATGTCTCAGCACAGAACCAAGAAGCGGCTAAGATTGGGTCTTTACTGTACCCAAATTACTATCAGTTGACACTTCAACGATTGTGATATATCATGAAGGAACTTTAAAAATCTTCTTCCAAATAATACTTCCACAAGAAATTAATAATTATGTTATTGGTGATTACTTCGTGGTTTACAGTTGAAATTGCTACCATTATTGAAAAATTTATAAAGAAATTCTCAACAATCAACTTTATCAACTATCTTAAACGCTAGAAGTACCAGGTATTAAACACAACTGTGGGGCCCATGACTCTCGGGTCCTACGAACTGTAGTTCTTAAGGAGTGCGTGTCTATGTTATCGGTATGAATGAGTGTGTGTGTAGCGAGATCGTTTTCGGGGATTGAGATGCAGAGCAGTGCGTTGCGAGTCGTGAGAGCGTGAAGAGTCATGCGAGAGATCGAACAGCTAGTTTAGAGTGAGAAAGCGATGAGAGAGTGAGTTTATGTCAGACCATTTTTGTTTTCTTAATTTTTCATATTATTAAATATTATTCACTCTGTACGTGTAACTCCCTATACACCCAAAATCCCTACACAACTGATAGCTTTAGAATAATGTTTTAGAATAATGACAAAAAAATTGGATTTTTGTATCGTGCTAAAGTCTGAAAAGTATTTAAAAAATCGGTAATTTGACTTCAAAATGCTACTATTTTGTAAATAATCAAGGTTTTAAATTTCATTTGTTCGGGCCATGATTACATCCATACTGATTAATAAACAACTTCATTTTTGTGTCCGATCAGCAGAAAGACCGGAATCATGGTAGCCGTCGACCTATGTTTTTTAAAACATGCTCTGTAAAAAAATATGCTAATGACTCATGCAAATAACTCATGCAATTCTGATTCATTTTGTCTGGAAAAATCAGACACGTGCTTCAAATACCAGTAAACATGTCTGCAAAATCCCAATGCAAAAGGTTCAATAGCTTTTCTGGAAAAAATTCCAGTCTGCTCGTGAAAAAGACGGCCTCGAAAATCAAAATACCCCCTTAAAATATACAAAATAATCGACGGTAAATAATTTAATTGTGATAGTAGTATTACCTATCAATTTAGAAAGATTCATGTCTCTCAACACTCGCATGACGATCGTGCTTTCCGAGTCTTTGGAATTCACTCTCTTTGATGCTCCCAGAGTTCTCAACACTGACAGGATATTCCTCAGACCAAAATCGTAATGAACCTTCGCACAGAAACGATATGTTATACCTTATAGCAATAATACTGTGTATAGTGTATAAAGTTTTGTTCCGATATAAGACGACGATGTTTCTTTCGAAATAAGGATACGGCTTAGTGCCAATGAGAGGGTATGTCATATTCTATCTTTTTTCAATGAAAGATATCACTGTTCGGCGGACCACTTTATACAGAGCGAAGCACTACCTATTGCCACCTACAATAACTCCGAAAGTATGATAGTAGTAGAAAAGTTTTCCAAATGAAAGTTGCATTGGACAATAGGGGCCGTAGTGTGGCGTTAATCTTTTGTTGCTAGGTGGAGTTGCTTCAGAGATGTGAAGGTCACTTTTGTTTTTTTAAATAAAATGCTATGTTTTGGTACTTGTTTTCTGATAGCGGCTATTGAGACGAATCCAACGAGCTGCAACATTAAGGTCTTTGAGGGGAAGCAAAGGCCATTTCTGACAAAAATGGCGAAATAAACTTGCATTTGCAGGTGTTCAAAGTGATTGCTATTGGTATCAATGCAATGTTGTAATCTTCTTATCACGGATTTAGTACTTCCTATCACTTCGGCTGTAACAATTTATTGTACAGGGTGTAAAGAAATTATATGTCGCGGATAACATAGAATGATTCTACACCCTCGATTTGGTTGAAATTAAACTAAGGAAGGTGCCGCAAAACTGACCTTGACCTTGAATTTTAAGGTCAAAAGGTCAACAATTTTTTTTAAATTGCATCGTAGCTTACTCGTCGCAGTTGAGTTGCGGCCCATGATTCCTTTTGCACTTTTAACCCCCGCGACGAGTAAAATACGATGCAATTAAAAAAATTGTTGACCTTTTGACCTTAAAATTCAAAATCAAGCTCAATTTTGCGGCACCTTCCTTAGTTCAATTTCAACCAAATTGAGGGTGTATAATCATCCTTTGGTAGCCGCGACATATCATTTCTTTATACCCTGTACAAATGTATTCAATTGTAAAGCGTGTAGAGTGAGAACGTTGAGGATATCTTTGTTCTTCGAAAGTATACATCGTTTACCATTCTTATTATTGATGTTCTGTGATATCGTCCACAAGTGTTTATTTGTCATTGCCAGATTTAGTAAATATGCTGAAAGATATCCCCAACGATCTCACCCTACACGCCGCAGAATTGAATACATTTGTACAATAAATTGTTACAACGTATAATTCCATAAGTGCCGAAGTGATAGGAAATACTACTCAATCCGTGATAAGAAGATTGCAGCATTGCATTGGTGATATCAATGGCAATCACTTTCAACACCTTCTGTAAATACAAGTTTATTTCGCCTTTTATGTTATGACATAATTTATGAATTACCTTCGCTGATCTGTAAAGACCTTAATGTTGCACCTCGTTGGATTCGTCTGAATAGCCCTTATCAGAAAACAGGTACCAAAACATAGCATTCTATTTAAAAAAACAAAGGTGACCTTCATATCTTTGAAGCGTCTTCACCTAGCAACAAAAGATTAACGCCACACTATGGCCCCTGTTGTCCGATGCAACTTTTATTTCGGTAACTCTTCTACTACTATCATACTTTCGATGTTATTGTCGGTAGCAATAGGTAGAGCCTCACCCTGTAGTTTGCCGCTACATTCGAGTCTCTCGCTCATTCTCCGACTTCACTTTCGGCCCATGCAAGAACAAAGTCAAGCCTTATAGGTGCCCTGATCCAAAATACGGCGAAAGCCGGTCCTAAGCCTTCCTCTTATATCGGAACAAAACTGAATGTGTATTTCTTTTTAAATGACCTGTTTGGTGAGTTGCTCTTCGCATAGTTTATACAAGGTGTAAAATTTCCGGGCCAAAGTAATGTTTTCCAAAAAACCGCAGCTGGCCAATTTCACTCGAATAATAATTTGTCTATCGGGCACCATCATGGCGACCGTTCGAAATTGAATTTTCAGGTTCTCCGGTAGTTCTTTCCTTCCAGCATAGCCAGGATTCTGTAAGACACATTTATTCATTTTATTCTTTCATTCTATTAAAGAAGTGATTACTCAGATCATTCGAAGTAACTTTTTCCTTTGCGAAAACGTTCTTCGCGGCTTTGTTAAGGACTTATTAACCCTTATGTTATTATTTTACCCTATGTTTTGCAACGCTCGGATTTTTGATTACCATAGTTATGAAAATTCCAAGTTCAGGGCATATGTCTATCAGATCACCATCTGTAAAGACAAATTGCTTTTTCTTTTCCTTCTTCGCGGCAAGAACAACGGCGACTTGTTGAGCGGCAACAGACAGGACCGGTAGTTCGATTCTATTGAACTCGTCGAAACAACCCCAGGAGCCACTTTGCGCTAAGCCTTTGTAAATTCGTCCTAATCCCCTGTAATCCATTTGATCAGAACAATTGAAAACCACCACGTATTTCGCCAGCGTTTTTCCCATGTCCTTGACGGTCTCTGTTTTCCCGGTTCCGGCTGGACCACATGGTGAACCACCCATTGACATCGACAAAGCTTGAGCCAGGGTAATATAACACCTTGAAATGCAAATGAAGACTATTCTTTACTTAGTACAACGATAAAGCGAATAAATAACTAACTCTAAATCAGGGCTTGAATGAAACTGTAAATTTTTATAAATACAAGTTATTTTGTAAACTTTAAACTTTTAAATGATTTCTTTTCAGTTTTAAGTTAACTTTGTTGTACATTAATACTTTGATTCTGTTATTAATGTTCAATTTTATAACAATTATTTTATACTTGGTTAATAAAAGTTTTGAAGGCACATTTGTTTCTTAAACTATTTTTCACTTATTTAGCATTATTTCGGGAATTGAAAACGGGTTAAATATAGATGAGTACGCAAGTCGTGATTTTCATGTAAGTATTTTATTCTACTCTTACGTACTCTTACGTACTCTTATGTACATAGTATACGTTCAGTGTTCAGCATTTAGTTTTAGAATTTAGAATCACAAAGATATTTGCATTTCGTCTCATTATGTTCACAACTTGTAAATGTAACTCTGAGCTCATCACATAGTTGCCTGAATCAGTACTACTGATTCATTATTGTTCCTTGTGAACGCGGGATCCCCAACATATTCCATCTCATTTGCAAATGTTTGTATACAACTAGAACTCTATGGAATGACTCAAGGTTTCAACCTCAAACATGTGTAATACTAAGTTTGAAAGTACTTTAACTTTTTCAAAGCAGAATAACTGTAGCGACAGTTCCAGTTGGACAGCGAACTGGAACTTTTTCCCATTTCCGAAAAAGTAAAAATTTTCTATTTATGCATACATATACGGAATAAAAGTTTCAAAAAATAAGTGTTATATCAGAACCAATTGAAAATTTTAACAGTTTCCTTCAACCCCCGCTCTAAATGAAGCACATCATACGATATAAATATATGGCATTCCATTAAAAAATTTAAAGGTCACCTTCATTTCCAAAAAAATACTGCAGATAAAAAACTACAGACACCATTACATTGTTTGCTGTGTAACTATGTAACTTTCTCCTCTTTCATTTTTTTCTAATGTTTACTATTTGCAAGAAAAACGCTGGCTAGTGTTCGTGTGAACACTCTATATAGGGAACGACTGAATAATATGCACAACCGAGCACGAGGTAATTCTTTATCAACAAATAAAAAAAATAGAGCATACCATTTTTTCATCCAAAGCTTCGTTTTCGGGAAAATTGAGTTTGAAAATACTGCGAATACTCGTACTACAGTAAAGATGTCATCTAACAATAAACCGATTCTTGGTTCTGTGCTGTGACATAGATAATGAGGGGATACTATTTATTTGTGGCCGCGTTGACTGCGCCGAACGCAGAAAAGGACAGCAAGTAAACATGGACTACGCGGCCAAAGGCGCAAAAAAAAATAGCGTATCGGTGAGACAATACTAGTGCAATAATGAAACTTCTTTATCTTTTACTAATTTTTAATGAAATTTTACCAATATATTTGCGACACTTTTCTGATTAAAATGACATCAAACAAGATACAATTTGACCCACATTTACTGTATATGTGAAGCATAATTTATAATGTTGATCATATATGTTGCGGATAGAATTAGGAGCGTTTATTGTTTGTAGCGCGAAGGTGGCGATAATTGGATTTCAGCGAGATTATTGTGACAAAGTACCATATATTGTAAGAATGTTGTAATTCTTCGTAAAAATAGATTTATGTGAACGATATGTAAAAGATGGCGAGGCTGGTTCGAGGAGGTAGGAGGAATATTATTTTGTTATTTGGAATAATGACGCGTGCCAACTCTTAATGGTGTAGCCCATTGTGCGCTAATAGCCGAGAGGTTGTTTGTGGCCGTTGGGCTGCCCAAGTGCAAGGGAAGACACAGGGTCATCCCTAGGTCGCCAGATCTCCGCAGGGCTAGGTACCTAAGTTTATGATGGTCAAATAGTGCAAGGGAAGACACAGGGTCATCCCTAAACCGCCAAACCCCACAGGGCTAGGTACCGGAGTTTATGATGGTCAAAGCATGCACGGGAAGACACAAGGTCATCCTGGAGCCGCCAAGCTATCGGCGAAACCGGCGGAATTGGTATCGCAATCGGAAAAACAAAGAAAACCCCGGGAAGGGGCGCGGACCCTTGATAGCATGATGGCCGGGGCCGCCACGATCTCGGGGAGGGGAGCCCCAGCAAGATATATTTTGAAACTCCATTTCCTTTTTCACGTCTCTCGTATTGCTCAGGTCAGTTTTCAGTTCAGTTGACTGCAGATCCTCTTCAAGGAAAGACGTTTCTTTCTGTCGCCGTCAAATAAAGTTATTTTGAAAGATTAAACTGAGTCCCAGTTAATTTCAAACTCCCATTAAAACCAATAAATGTTACGTTAAGGGGAGGCATCTCGGATGACCTTGACCCTCACATATGTTGTCAAGTACAACATTCTGAACAACTTTTTTCTATATATCTACCCAACGCTCGGACTCAGTTTCCAATATAATTGCAAAAAACTATTGCTAGTACTGCATTGAATTTTCCGTATTCGTGCACGCTCCGTGGCAATGTAAGCTTGCTCCGGCGCGGCGTCAATTTAGGATGCATTTATACTCGCGGCAAGCCACGGCAAGCCCGAGTCAAAACCCATAAATTTCGAGCTCGGGTTGACGGCTCCCTGCTGTGCGAACACGGGAAAAAGGTTTCCATGGGCTCCACGGCTTCTCTCTTTAAGACATCGTGGAAATAGGAAACGTTCCTGCCACTTGGTGTGAATTCTTCTTAAATAATAATTTAAAATAATTATTAGAAAATATATCAGACACACATCTCCTTGTTCTGCAAATTTTTCTACCGGTTCAAGCGTGTGAAAAATTTTTTAAAAATATAGTATTCTACCTAAACTTGCACAATTTCAAGAAAATTGTGGTTCCGCGGAAAAATTGCCTACTTCCGCAATGAAATTTGCTCCGCGCGCGCGGAGCGCGGACGCGGACGTTCCGCTCGACTGTGAAACGGGGCTCACGGCCGGTCCTCTCCGCCCCCTCCCACGACCTAACCACAACTCATTCTGTTCGCATGATTTTTCCATTACTAGTTCAAATGGCTGACAGCTACAATGCAAAGATTATGCGAATAGAATGAATTGTGGCTAGGTAGTGGAGACGCGCATACGAAAATCCAAGAGTAGTCTTTGAAAATTGAAATCTCGCCTTATATAGGGTAGCCAACATAACTCTTAACCGCTCAATATCTCGAAAAGTATGACAGATATTAAAAAGTGTAAAAGACGTGTTCAAGGATTTCGAGGGGGAAAGAGGGGGGCAGTATCAGATTTTTATTTGGGTGGCGTTTTCAAGATCATTCGAAGGTCAACTTTGTTTTTTCAAATGGAAATCTCTATTTCTCTTTAAATATCTCCGAAACTAGGTGGCGGATAAAAAAAGTATCTTACGAAAATTGCTGGTCTTTTTACGTACAATAAGATCCCATAATAAAAAATATAGGTTTCCATTTGAAAAAACAGAGTTGATCTTCAAATGACCTTGAAAACACCACCCAAATAAAAAACTGATACTGCCCCCCTCCTTCCCTCTCGAAATCCTTGGACACGTCTTTTATACTTTTTTAATATCTGTCATACTTTTCGAGATATTGAGCTGTTAAGAGTTATGTGGGCCACCTTGTATACAGGGTGGTCATTTTATCTGAAGACATTGAAATATCTCGAGAACTATGCATCGGATCAAAACAAGTGGGTAATGAAAGTTGTTCGTCGCGAAGGGGGACATCCAATGATACCAAACTCGATCCCCCTCGGGGTGGGGGTGGGGAAAGATAAAAAACTTAAATGGGAACCCCCATTTTTCATTGCAGATTTGGAATCTCCAGAAAAAAATACACAAATTTGACCTAGGAGTTTTTGCATTTTGGTTCACAGATATTGGGAAAGAAAAAAGTTGTTCAAAATGTCGAAATCTATAACATATATACATTTCATCAAAATCGGTGTGGAGTGCCTCTTTCTAAATAATTACCAAAACTTCTTTTGTTTATAAGTTTTTAATTGTTTAGGATTAAGCTTAGACTTGAGTTAGTTTTAAGATGTCGAGATCGAGCGATACGGCCCTCAGTAGCCTCCCGCGTTACACATACACAGGATTTACGCTCCTGAGAATCACCTGTACGCGAAGCCCGTGTTTTGGGCGATTCCCGGTATCGCGCGCGTGATGCGTGATCACGTGATTACCGAGAATTACCGAGAATTACCGCGAATCACTCGCATTACTAGAGAAGACCAAACTCGTTCTAACGACCAAACGCTTAACACGCTTTAGATCGCCCCCAATTCTTGTATCTTGTGTACTGCCCATCGGGATCGACAACTCGCTCGTCTCGATCATACCATCCCTTCTCATATTCGCGATCGCAAGCAATAAATCACGGTTACAGCGTCAACGTGCAACACGTCTCACAGTGCTTTCTTGATCTTTTTCCGCTCACGTTTCCCATACGATTTTCCCATTCCGGATTCCCGTCTGTGTTCGCACCCGATCCTTTCATTTTCCATACAGTCCGAAACCTAAATTAGTCCCGGGTTCCCGAACATATTTAATGGAAACAAGCGACGGCTAAAACCTCTTGGAGGTTACTTAGAAAGGTGACCTTAATAACATATGCCAATACAGTATATCGTTTTAGCCGTTACTACTTAAAACAACTGCTATATTTTTGAAAACTTCTTTTGTTTATAACTTTTTAATAAACAACGAGCACCGGCTAGAACTTCTTGGAGGTTACTCAGAATGATGTCCTTGACAACATATGTCAAGGTCAAGATCATTCGAGATGGCTTCCCTTAACGTAACATTTACCTAAAAAAGTTAGCATCGCATTAGTATTTTAAACAATACAATAAGTTTAGAATTTTTGCCGACTGTCGCGGTCGCTGTTTCTCTTTCTTTTTCACTCGCTATCCTCTTCTATATTCTAAAGTTACTCCATATCGTCAATTACACCACTAAATATACAGTGAACCACGAACGTATTTGAACGCACTTTAAAACAGTATAACTTTTTTATGATCGGACCAAATGACCTGATCTTTTTTGATTAGAAGAATTGATTTACCAAATGACATGCAAAAAATATTTTGAAAAAATTCCAATTGCTAAGAATTACATGAGTAAAAGTAGAGAAAGTAAAAGTTCAGTTTTATGACCGTACCATTCCCCCAAACCCGCGACCGATGAATGATTTACAGGTAACAACCTTAGTAATCCGTTACCTGTCATGATCGACAAATTCAAAAAGCGAGTAGAGAAACGGACGGGCTGAAGGTACAAGATAATAAAACACGGACACTTTGTCCGTTTAAATATGCTTTTACACAACGGTGGTTCATACACAATAATTGCTGTTCCGCATGAAAGACGAGAGGCACCAAAAACGAATGCTTCAAAAGAATAGTATTACAATGGACTATTTTCTCTGTAACGGAGTATTTAAAACTCGAAGACACGTATAGATTTACTGCAGAAAATGTTGAATATGTAGCAGTTAAACAACACGAGAAAAAGCCAGCGTCCTTCCCTCATCATCGAGTCAGCCTAGCCGCGGCCTAAACACCAACTCGGTCAACGAACCGATGCGACGCCGCGAAAACCACATAAATAAAAACCACAAAACGACATAAACAAGGAGAAACAGACCGCGTCTTTCTCCTTGTAATCAATCAACCTTTTCCCAAAAGAAACATAAACGCAACACGGGCAAAAGTCGACAGGTTATCGAACCTAGGCCCGCGAAGACAAGTTCCCTCATCTCCCCCCGCTCCACCGCGCGGAGATATATAATAGCAGAGCAACGGACATCGGAGCTAACTCACGCGAATACCGCAACGGTGTAGTGCTCTCTATTAACGAGACTTCTGTAATAGGTTTTATCAAAGGAAGAATAAAGTGTATTTATACTTATACTGTCTACGATCATACCTACAAATATTACCAGAATTAAGAAGATGCATAACTAAAAATTGATAATAATAACAATTGCTCCAAAAATTTTTTTTGCGAATTTTACCTAACAATATTTTTTAAATATTTAAATATTGCTCCTAAAAGAAATCTACAAAAATACCATTGATTATTATATAGTTAGACATAAAAAAAAGAATTGATCAAATAAAAAAAAAGTAGACGTATGCTGGGCGCGAATCTACTATAAGCAGGACTACAGTCGAGCGCCTAACGCACTTTTTTTTTTTTAAAGAGCGTTTAATGTACCACAAAAAGATACATAAATCAAGGTATATACATAGAAACTTTGTCGCTCGCAAGTTTGACGGTGAGTATAATTTTTGTGCCTAAACATAATGGCCCGTAGGAACGGGCTCTCGCAGTTTCGCCATTTACGGTTTTATTGCACTTAATGCGGGTTTGTAAACTTAGGCTAAGAGTTTTAATAAGTTTTCTTAAGGTTTAATGGATTCTTGTGTACAGAAAGGCACGGGAGATAAAAACTGTACATTTGAACATTGGCTATGTGTTTGTAGGAGTTTTTTTGGGTAGGGACCCTTTTATGGCCTTGTTTTATTACTTGGCTGGCTTGTCCGTTGAGTCAAATTCTGGTTTGTCTGGTTGTTTGAGTATTAGTTGGGATCGAGCCACCAATATTTTTCCGTGTTTTTTCTGTGATCGTTTTCGGTGTCGTGTTTAGTGAGTTTGTATTTGAATCTCATTTCTGGGTCGTCTATGTTTAGGTTGCTGTCATATGTTAGTGCTTTGTTGTAGTTTTTTCTATTGTAATGATATATTATTGGGTGACCGTGCTTGTTTTGTATGAGACCTGTGGTGTCTAGGTGGATTCAGGTTTTTCGGCGGTGGAGTTTGATGATCGGGGACATTCGCCTGGTTTGTGGTCATGTTCGCATTTTACGCATCTATAATTAAGATTACAGTTAGAAGCTACGTGCCCAATAGTTGGCATCTTATACATTGTATACGGTCTTTCTTTATTATTTTTTCCCATTTGATTATTGTGTGCATAAGGAATTTTATTTGGCTCAGATTTTTTGTGTTGCTTTCCGCTGAAAGTTGTACTATGAATATGGCTAGAATTCTACCTTCTGCGGATCTTTTTGTCGAGAATCTTTTTACTGTTAGGAATGAAAGGCCTTCTGTGTTCAGGTTTTTTAGGGCTTCTAGGATTTCTTCAGGGTCATAGTTTCCTTGGATGTTTTTAAGTAATACCGTTATGTGTTTGTCTGATTTTGGTGTGTGAGTGAAAAACTGTATTTGTAGGCTTTTTAGTGTGTCACAAGCTGTTTTGTGGTTACTTAGAGTGTGTGTATGTAGAATTTGTTTGTTATTGTTAATATTTTTTATGCTAAAATCCTTCATTTTTTGGGAGAGTTCGGTTATTATTTCTCTAGTTGTGTTTGTATGTAGTGTGATTGGCGGAGGTTTATTAGTTTTTTTGTTTTCTAAGTTGTTTTCAAATTCAGAGGGAGGTAGAATTTTTACGTGTCATCTATACCTTTTCTGAGACTGTTTTTCGCCTGCCCTTGTGGCGGGCCTTGCTGGGGGGGGGGGGGGGGGGGGGGGGAACCGTTGTTCCGCTGGTCCCTGCTATTATTTGCGGGGTGGGCTTTCCGGAGCTTGCCTTTATGATTTTGGGTGATGAGGTTGTTACTGTTGGTCGGTGTGCCGCTGTTGGGTCCGGGGTGTCCCTTGTTTTTTTTTCTGGCCCTTTGGTGTGTTGCGCTTGGTTTTTATTGGGGTTGGTGACCGGGGTTTCAGCAGGTATGGTTCGTTTTTTTTTTTGTTGCCGTGCCCTGGTCGTCGTTAGAGCTATGTCTTTTTATACCTGTGCTGAAAACAGGGATTCATACCGATATAATATCGGTATAATACCGGTATACAAAATAATGGTATTATACCGGTATTACTCCAATAACCTTTATAGAAATCGAAATACGGGGCAAGGCCAAAGGCACGCAGAATTTTTGTTTTTTTGCAAACTTGTTTGAACGTCGGGAGAGCAATAAATCCATTGACGTTCTTTGCTTTTTGAAGTCATATTTTATTAAAATTTTATTAAAATATTTTATTAAAATTTTATTAAAATATTTTATTAAAATTTTATTAAAATATGACGGCCTTGCCGCGTATTCAATTATTTCCGTCTTCCGCGCTCCGCAGCGGTCTCCGTGCGTCGTCACTGTTGTTGTTAAATAAAATAAGAAAATTTAAAAAATTACCGGCAAATATCAGAAAATATATCGGTACTTCCAAATAGTATCATACCGGTATTTCGGTACAACGTACAACCGAAAATACCGATATAATACCGGTATAAGTTCTTGAAATATACCGTTATTATAATATTTCCATTTACCGGTATGACATCATACCGGTATTTCGGTTTCTATAAAGATTATTGGGGTAATACCGGTATGAATCCATTAACAAATTCGTTTATTGGTGGCGGCGTTCGGTTTTTGTTTCTTTCCTCTTCCAATTGTTTGGAGAGGTTTTCTATTGTTTTTTGGAAGTTGTTTATGACTTTGTAGAGTTCCTCTGGTTTGGGGATGTTCATATCGTTGCCGTCTGTCACTATTGTTTGTTGAGTGTTTGGTTTTATTTTGTTTTTGCCCATTTTTAAGGGGATCGATGTGTTGCTGCTTCTGGTCGTTTTGTTGCCTAGATTTGGCTTTGGGTTTATTTTTTTTGTTGTGTTTTTGTTGAGTATTTTGTTAATCAGCTGTGCCGTTTTTTGGTCTGTAAAGTTTTCCGTGTCGTTGCATTCTGCTTTGATTTTTGCTATTGAGTGTGACAGTGTTTGATTTGATGGAGGTGTATTGAATTCTGAATTTGCTATGGGGCTTCTACATTCGTTTGATTGAATGGAGCTATCGTTTACTGGATCTGGGGCTAATGCTCCTGTTTGCATTGTGGCAAGTTTTTTTTTTTATTACTTTTTGTTGTCTATTCACTCTCCGCTTTCACATAGGTTTGTTAAGAAGCACTGATATTAACACACTGAATGAACACTGCACATCAAACTTTGTTCACTATTTAAGTTGTTCCGCATTCACTGTTTTTGAACTAGACTTTCACTTGGCACGTCACTTTTTGGTTTTCTGGAGACGCAGGTAGTCCGCTGAGCATGACCTACCCCTGCGAAGGTTCAAAGGGAACTGGCGCCTAACGCGCTCAGCCAACCGAGCTGTTAGGAATATGGTTATTAACCATTGGTTAACACTTTCAGATATAATGCGCCGACATAGTAAAAATACTAATCAAGCTGATTTCATTGTTCAATTATTTTTGAGAAATGTTTAAGGTTTATCAGTACCTGATATACTTACAGAATTAATAGAATTAATCAAATAGAATTAATTTTAAGGTTAGCTTAGTCCTTCGCGGAAAAAACGTCGAAAAAATCGGTTTTTATTTTTTTTGACAACGGCGCACCAAACCAAAAAATCTGAAAAAATTCATGAGCATTAACTATAACAATATATCGGTACTATAAAAATATGATTATATAGAGTCAAGAACTTCCATGTGAAATCTGCATTTTTTCGATTTTTTTGAGGTTTTTGATTTATGACAAGCAGGATTTTCATTTTAAAAATCTGAAACCAATTGCAAAGTATGTATTTGGGTTCTTGACATGTGTTAGATTTTTCTCAGAATTTCTAAACATCGTTAGCTAGGGAAAATAGGCCAAAAACTGATTTTTCGATTTTACCCCATAACTACCCTTCCGATCGAGATACAGGGTTGAAATTTTGCACAATATGTTTTTTCTTGGTGCTCTATCGAATGACCCATCGTCGATACAATTCGGTTCAAGGGCATTTTCGACTATCTTATCCGGCTATACCCTTTCGCAAGACGAGTCGTCTGCGAAATCCGGCTGAGCTAGAAGTGGTGGATCACTCTTCAAACTCTCCGAACAACCACCTAGAGAAGGTTTACGTGTCCAGGTGAGTCACCGACACCTCCGTAAAGACGATTCGTCTATGGAATCGGCAGAAGGAGACTAGGTGTAAAACCTTCTCCAATTCTCCGAAGAAACCACCCGGGGGAGAATTGACGTACGGTGAGTCGCCTAGGCCAAGGACTCCGTTACGCCCGATCTAGGTAGGGCGATCACGGCGGAAGCCACGATCGAACTCCCTCCGTGGGCAACCTCCTGCCGACACGTTCACAAATATTCCCGCACTACGCGCACGCCGCGTCGGCAAACACCGTATCCGCGAAATACATCTCCGCGAACACCATATCCTAGAGCTCCGCACGCCGCGTCGGCAAACACCGTGTCCGCGAAGCACATCTCCGTGAACACTGTATCCTAGAGCTCCGCACGCCGCATCGGCAAACACCGTATCCGCGAAGCACCGCGTCCGGGAATCCTGAGCACCGCGTCCGCAAAGCACTATAACTAACCGCTTGCAAAGGCAGCGAGCATAATCCAGATAACAAATATGCGAGTCGTCATTATTCACCCTCACACCGAATTCCTTTCCCGCACCGAATAAACTCCTCGCTATTTTCGAACCCTAGTCCTACGAGCAATTCGGCACCGAGGAGTACCGCCGCGAAAGAACCGGACACCGACAAACCGGACCCGTTACAAAATAAAAATTACGAATAAAGATACATCTAATTTTTATCTCTTCGAAATACTCGTCACGAATAAAAGCGTCAAATAAATGGTCTGGCTAAATTGAGCTTCAATTAACGAATAAAGATGACAGATAAATCTCGCGCGACATCTGGATTCGAATAATCCATATAAATACGAATCTATTTCTTCCAATAAAATCTGACGGATACTCTGCGACCAAATAACGACAGATACAACCGTAAGATACATCGTGGCTCTCGAATAAAAGTTAAAGATAACCAGAAAATTTCTCGGCGAGACAGACGAATAAACACTCCAAACCGAGCGCTCGAGAGATACAGTTACGGATAAATTCTCGCGCTGCATCCGACTTCGAATAAAAGACAAAAGATACAGTTTATTTTATCTTAAACTTATTTGAATAATTTTTTATTCAGATACTGCCCAACTCTAGCTCGCCGCATCGAAAGTCTGTTGAACGCATCACATTGCCTCGCGGGCCATCGCCTCCTGTTTTGCCGTCTAACAAATCCGTTATCCAATTCCTTTGTCTCCCTCATTAGGTCATTGCCCTAATGAACGTTGCTGCGATCCTAGACGTTTAATTTCGAAGTCTCCACTCCTTATTCCTTCCGAAACCGATGGCCCACCGGGGTATAAATAGAGCTGCATTAGCCGCTTATGGGCGCTCTATTTGCAACCGATCGAATTCCTCTATACTTTCTCAGCGATTTATCATACTGACACTTCTCTTTCTTTGCGTTATTCGTCACGCCCAGATTTCGACCGCGATACTCGCGCATCATTCTGACCGTGATCGTACGTTATCATTGATCTTCTGTACTCTTTTCCATCTGTATATTCCTTATTGTTTAAAATATATTTTCTTGTTACCTATACCTTGTCTGATTCACCGACCCTTGTCGTAACTGAGAGTCCGCGAAATGACAATGCGCAGGATCGAGTGCGGAAAATGGTTCAAGAGAACGCTCGGGAATCAGGTGTAAAACACAATAGAATCACCGAACTGAGTCTTCAACCGATGTGTTACGGTTTCACTGGCGTCTTTATTTTATTTACAAATTCGCTGGTCACGTGAGATTACGTTCCGAATTGTTCTCGCAGAGGAGAGATTGTTCTTAAAACACTGGTTTCTCACAGGGGAGACGATACCGGTCGGTTTAAGATTCGGAAAAGGCGTTAGACAATTGAAGTATTCGAGTGTGTTCTTGCAGAGGAGATTACAACTGAACAATATTTGAACGGGCAGGGGGGCCTATTTACAGACATCGGTGGATGCCCCCACCCTAGACATACACGGGAGCTCGCTTCGAGGTGTCTAATTGTCGCGTCAGCGGCGAGACGTCAAGGGGGGTATTCGCGGCACCGATTATATAGATAGACCGTTGAACGTGTCTAACAAACCATTTCTTCAGCACTTTACCTTTTCCTTTTAGCTGTAGTTTACAACATGTAGCATGTATAGAAATTTCGAGAAGGAAAAAGAAAAACAAAACGCAAAGAACCAATCGAAGGTAGCTTGTAGCCTCATCAGGATTTACGCTCCTGACAAACATCTGTACGCGAAGCCCTTGTTTTGGGCGATTCCCGGTATCGCGCGCTTGATGCGTAATCACGTGATTACCGAGAATTACCGAGAATCACCGTGAATTGCTCGCATTACCGAAAGGACAATCAGACTCGTTCTAACGACCAAACGATTAACACGCTTAATCGCTTATCGCGCCCAATTATTGCCTCGTGTGTACTGCCCATTGGGATCGACAACTCGCTCGTCTCGATCGTACCATTCCACTTGTTTTCGCGATCGCAAGTAATAAATCACGGTTACAACGTCAAGATGTGCAACGTGTCTCACAGTGCTTTCTTGATCCTTTCCTGCTCACGTTTCCTATACGATTTTCCTATTCCGGACTCCCGTCTGTGTTCGCACCCGATCCTTTCATTTTCCTTACAGTCCACTCCGAAATCTAAATTAGTCCCGGGTTCCCGAACAAACATTATTCGGCAAAATGATGTCTACCTGGGAGACTCTGTGAGCAGGCTTGACTAGCCATACCGAGGCGCACTCGTACACAAACACACTCGGGCAGCGTGAATGACTGAATGGCATTTCATATGGCATTTCCGCGATTCATGGTGCAACATGCATTCCGTATTCGTTCTTTCACATCTTCTTAAAATAAACACCCTGTATAGAATAATAATAATAATTTCCAATGCGGCGGAAGATACGGCGGAGGACGAGAAATGGTTTGAAGCATCCCGAAACCTTGCGATCTGCCTAGGCACACGTACACGCTGCCCGAGCGTGTTTGTGTGCGAGTCCGCCATGATACGGCTAATCAAGCCTGCTCACAGAGCCTCCCAGGCAGACATGATGCTCTCGTATAATTTGAATTAGGCCTCATAAACGCAAAAGTGGGCCACCTTGGGGACCATGCCCGCTAGATTGATCTTTCATCTAGCGATTGTGACTAGGGTCGCAAATGTGTTTTATAGAGAAATGGTTCCGCAGTTACCGAACCCTTGCGATCCGCCTAGGCACACGTACACGTTGTCCGAGCGGTGAGTATGTGCCACACACACTCACTCGAGCACACCGGCGCTGCCTCATCGTCAGCCGTACAGTGACGTTACACTTGCTGATGAAGCCTGACTTACCGGCAACATTTACTGATGCAGTGACTGCTGTCACCACCGACGCGCTGCTATGTGCTCCTCGACATTCAACTGTAGAAAATGTACCAAGCTCCCCTATTGGACGAAAGTGGCGTGACGATCAAGGTCAAATTGGTATCCACACCCTTAACAACCCGGTTGTTGATTTTCGCGGCCGCGCATAGCAACGAACGGATATAAATTGCGGGTTCGCAGAGGGACTCGGTCTCTTTGCTATTCCAAGAGAAAGGACGAGGTAAGGACTGCGGCCGTTCTTTGTTAGCAATAGCACCCCGACAGGAGAATACGGCGATAATACCTGGACGCCTGCCGGTAGGACGGGATAGAACGGGAGTCTGTTCCTAGTCGCTCCACAGTGGGACGAATGGCCATTTTGGTGGAAAAAAGTCATGTCAGAAAATAGATATAACATTCATATTTATTTCTTTGGGAATGTTTACTGATCCTAATTATACCCATAATAATTCATTTAACAGCGATATAAACATAGAAATCAATACGTGAAAACTTCGAACCGTAATACGGCGAAATCGTACGTTTATATTCGTTACAAAGAAAATTGTGTCAGAGCAATAAATAAGAATCTTTAAGCTTCTATGCACGATTTTCTATATTAATATAAGTAAATGTTTACATTACTGTTCACAAAGTTCGTTAGTAAAGTCCATTACAATAATTTTTAGACATAGTTTAAGTACCAGTTTTCTATGCCGTTTAGTTTACTTTAATAGACCAGAACTAGCAAAGTCGGCCGAGAACGGTCTCGAAATTATTTTTTGCATTAAGTTCAAACTATACAGAAGAGATTTTGACAAAAATCAGCTGCTAACAAGTGCTAATTCGCCTGCCATCATTTTTTAAAGTTTTTGTAACACAGTGCGGTAGTGCGTGTGGGCGAGTGAGTGAGTGAGTGTGTATGTGTGTGTGTGTGTGTGCACGATCGGCACAGCAGGATCCTATCCTTTCGTCCGACAGCATCGCCGATTCCGTCATCGTAAAAGGGGAGCCACCAAAGACACCGAAAACGTCCTTTGGTGATTTACCGATTTCGATAGCTGAAAAGCAATGTAAGAGCGAGCACCGCTTTACGATGAGGAGATCGGCAATCCTTTCGAACGAAAGGATAGGATCCTTCGGTCGGCAACTATCCTAGTAAGCAAAATGATCGATTTCTGACGGGCATCTGCGACAGCAGAATCTGACCGCAGAATGCTGGCAGCTCGGTCCTGAATTATTGCGACCGTTCTGCCCTCTTAAACGAAGGCAGAATTCAGGACCGAGCTGCCAGCATTCTGCCGTGAGCTTCTGCCGGGCAGACCCTGCCTAATTGTCGCCATCTGCTCGCAGTATGTGCTCGATATCTGCTCGAGACGGCCTGACTGACTGGATATGTTGCGCACCGTGGCGGTGCGTCAGCGGTGCGCGCAAACACATACACACACACACGTGTGCATCCTTACCCGAATGTGATATCAATCAAAGCACATAGCCATCGAAAATCGGTCGTCGCGAGTAAATAATTCCGAGCCCTGAACCAAAGCAAAGCAATCAAAATCATGATAATGGAGGTCACTCGAACTGTATTGATGTGGCCTTTAGTGCTGTAGCGGTGTGTTTTCATTCTCGCCATGATTGTGTTTATGTCTACAACTAGCATTTCAATGTGGAAGCTCCAACTTCTATGAATAAAATTTATCTCACAACCGACAACAATTCTGCATCAATTTCTGGCGAAACGGTTGAGTTTTCATCCCCATGGTGCGTAGAATACAATGCAATAATAAAAATTTCGACCTTGAGATTCAAGGTCAAGAACAATTTTGTAGCAATATTTTTTCAGGCTGCCAGGTAAAATAAAATTTTTCGAGACATTACACAGCTTTAACGTCAATTTTCAAGCGGACGGTTCGTTTTTGACCCATGGTTCCTTTTAGACTTTTGTTCCCTCTGATGAGTACTATACGACGCAATGATAAAAAAATTTGACCTTGAAATTCAAAAGGGCAAACCATTCATTTCGAGGGACACATATTATTGTGGAATAATTTTTTTTTAAGATTTCAAGGTCATCAATATTTTGTCGTAGCTACATCATATTTTTATTACTATTGTAAGGAGGCTCGATACTCAACGCTCGTCAAGTCGCAAGAAACAATATCGCATTAATCTTTCAAGAAATATTCTAGAATATTCCTCGATGATGTTTTGTAAATCGTGGCCTCCTGAATGTTGTAATTTTCCGACGCATGCGCACCATGTGTTCAAGCAAGCGTGTACCCGATGACGCAAATCCCTTGCGCCTTACTCTATGACGTTATCGTCGAGGTCAAAAAGAAATCAAAGAATTGTAATGTCATAACCTTCACGTGATATTGAGTAGCAAAAATTTATAAATTTTTTAATTTGATGTGAATAATGAAATTCAATAAAGTCGCGATTTGTTTCACATCGTCTGTTCCGAGCGGGGAGAGAGATCGTGTAGGTACACTATCTTTTATGACTGCGTCGACCGCGCCGACTTCGCCGAAAGTATAAAGGATGCCGAATGTAGAAAAGGACAGCATGTAAACACAGATCGCGCTGTCCTTCCTTGCGCCCGAAACTTTCGTCGCCAATTAAACCACTAAATACAGTTGAAATTATATCGTGTTTAGTGCCACTTTAATCAGAAAAATGCTACAAATAAGTTGGTGAAAGTCTCATAAAAAAATAAGGAAAAATAAAGAAGTTTTGTAATTGTATTAATAGTGGTTCTCATCGATATAACCGACCTTACAATAGAGCGATTTGTGAAGAATTTCTAAACATTTGTTAATTCGAATATGAAAATTTCTTTCGCAAAAGAATAAATTCTTCGCAAGTCTATCTGTTTCAACTATTTCATTATTCACACCAAATCCCGACAATTTGTAAATTTTTACTACTCAAGATCACGCGAAAACCCAACACAATTACCTGTCAGTTAAAGGTGTGATAACGAGTCGTTCTGTGCAACCCAGGTATTCGTTTTGATACGTGAAGTTTACATCCGTTATGCATATCGATGTTTTATCAAGATCCTCCTTGAAGTAAAATCTGCATTGCTTCAACCACTCGAAATCGTTTACTGATCTTACGTTTAAACGGCACTGAAAGAAATTTATCTTAACAAACGCACGTTTTACATTTACAAGATGAATATTAAATGAATAATATTTTCTCATCGCAGCAAGTAGAATAGAATTTTCCATGTTGCCTACATTTCTATCTTAAGATTTTAACTTTAAAACAGTCTGCATAATGTCTGTTTTTGTACTTCATCCTCATTTGCACGTTTGAAATGTGCCTATTGAAAAGTTTCGTTAAGTTAACTTGTTAACTGAGTAATTTTGCAATCGTGTACAGTTGTACAGGGTGTATAGAAATTACATGTCGCGATTATCATAGCGAAGTTATAAACCCTCGGTTTGGTGGAGATTGATGCTAGAAAAATGCCGCAAAATTAACTTTAACCTTGAATTTCAAGGTCAAAGGGTCAATTTTTGTTTATTGCATCGTATTCTATTCATCACAAGGATAGAAAGTGCAAAAGGAACCATCGGTCAAAACTCAATCGTTCTCTTAAAAAACTTTGATAAAAGTTTTTTCATTAACAAACTGATTTTATTTATATTATATTGTCATTCTTCATTGAGATGGAGTTTATACATATAGTGTGCTATTGATGTAGCCGTTGGAAATTATTTCTTTTGCGCGTGAAATATATCGAAAATATAATATAAATGAAATCACTTTGATAATAAGAAAACTTTATCATAAATTTTTAAGAGAACGGTTGAGTTTTGACCCATGGTTCCTTTTTATGCTACCGATGGGTAGAATAAAATGCGATAAACAATTGTGGTAAATTTTTACAAAAGGGGACCCAGCTCTGATCGCGTTAACCTCGAAATATAACCTTCTCAAGGTCAACATTCCGAACAACTGTTTCCTATACACCCGTCGCTCGGTCTTAGTTTTCGAGATAATTGCGAAAAAAAATTTCGTCTTTCTCCTATGGGATCCAGTAAATTTCGACGAGTTAATTCCAAAAATCCAAGTTTCGATCCTGCAGGATCAATGGTTTAAAAGTTATGTGCGTTTAAAGTTGGGCGATTTACAGCGTTTTTCACAGGTAAGAGCGCTGCCATGTTGCTATGTAGTGAGTCGACACGTAGGTTCCCAAGCCAGCCTTCCTTCCCCCCACTACTCGACCTAACCACCAACCAATTAGTAGTAGTAATGATATTTGGTTCCCTCAGTTTGTTTTCCCTCAGTTGGTTTCAAATCCATTTACCACTCTCCCGTTCTTCCACTCTCACTAACGCCTAATTTCAGCCGGACCTACTATTTATAATGGTGGGTTCCGAACCACCTTTTATGCCAGGGCTCGGAATTATTTACTCGCGACGGGCGAGTTTCGAAGGCTACGCCCCCCCCCCCTCCCAACCTGACCGCGCGTCGCGCTCCCCGTGGGGGTCCTAGTTCGGAGCTCCTTAGACGCGTTCCATAGTCGCTATTCGTGGCGCCTAGGAGAACTAGGACTGCCACGGGATGCGGGACGCGCGGCCCGGCCGGGTCGAGGGGGCGTAGCCTTCGAAAAATTGGCCGTCGCGAGTAAGTATTTCCGAGCCCTTTTTTTTGTTTAAGGGCGGTGAGGAAATGCACTTACGCACACCCTCTCCTTCGGTGTTGGTCGGAGAGGGTAGTGTGGGACTCGGCTTACGTGACGGTTGAGGGACGGGACTAAATCCCTACCCATACCCACTAAAATCCCACCGCCCAGGGTCTACAGGACTTTTTGCTCATCCTGTTGCCGGGGACTATATACCTCCGCTATCCCGCTGTCCGCATTCAGCGGAGATATTCCTACCGGCCTAAAACCACGCCTGTTCTTGGCACAAAAGTAATTTCGAGCCCTGTTTTATGACAACAACATGCGGCGTATCCAAGCGGTCATCCATCCTAGTACTAACCGCGCCCACCGCTGTTTAACTTAGGTGATCGAACGAGAACCGGTATTTGCAACTAGGCAATGGTCGTTGACACCACCAACCAGCTAATTATTACGTTCTTGTGAAGCGGTGACATCACACACACCCACGCAGTGTTTCTGAGAAGAAGGTTCTTACATTAAACAATATAACATTATATTATATTATTTAATATTGTTGAATATAAGAATCGTAAGAGTTGCTCGCTCGAAAAAACTAACCCAAACCAACAGCAATTCCACTTATTAGTAAATTCTATAATATGATGTTATATTTTTTAATGTGAGAACCTTCTCAGATACACTGAGTAGGTGTGTGATGTCGCCGCTTCACAAGCACGTAATAATTAGTATGTCCTCATATATCTCGGAAACTAAGACCGAGCGACGGGTATATGTATAGGAAAAAGTTGTTCGGAATTGTTGGAATCGTAAAAATAAGATTTGAATTTAGCGCTCCCTACTGCGTCCTTGCGTGAGCATTACTGCGTATAGACAAGTATATATAGTGTTGGCACTGAAATTCAAGGTCAAAGCTAATTTTGCGGTATTTTTCTTACATCAATTTCCAACAAACCGAGGGTGTAAAACGCATTGGATGATTACAAGTGGCACAGTGGATCCTTGCGCCTATACTTATTCTTTCATCTTTTCTATCTTCATATTATATTTTCAACACTTGAGTGCTCTCAGTTCATATAGTCTTCTTGCTTAGCAGTTCGTCGGAATTTTTTGACAATTTACAATTGTACATAGATCGCCCTCTCGTCCAAGAGATCATTTCTGACTGGTGTAGATTGGTGCTCCAATAAACGTGTATCTTTTGAACTGGCGTAAATTAACTAATTTAGTTGCGTGATTGAATTATGCTTTTCCTTTCCCTAAGCGAAGCAAATCCTATCCCTATTCCTATTTTCCAACTCCAATAATGAACGTAAGAAGGTAGAAAAAGTACTCGAGTTGTATAGCTCATCTGAACTCGTACCCAGTCAACCAGGCCTGTCAGGGCCGCTATGCGTGCCCAAATAGCGCGTGTTGCTGGCGGAAAGACGAGCAGAATTTCGGCCGCTCGGTCCTGGATTCTACCCGTTTCCAGAATTGCGGGAGTTGCGTTCTCATTTCTTGATAATACACCCCGTGGCAGAATGTTTCCGATCGGAGGCATTGAAACGGATTTTAGAGAAAACATTCACAATTTAGAAGTATAAAATATTACTTTACGGGGTTAAAACTGATGGGAAATGAAAAAGGGCTTATTAACGAATGAAAAACAACAAAATAACATAAGCGTCCATTTCTTATAACAAAGAAACGAGAAAATAAACAAAATGTTATACGGAAAAAAGTTACCGATTAATACAACTGCTGGAAGAAAGTTTCCGATCTATTCTATTCCATCTACTCCAATTTATGGTCGATTTTGGACGGAAATGTGAAGAAAACTGGAGTCACAAACAAAAATAACTACTTCCATGCGCTACAGCGAGCTTGGGGAAGTCTCGATCCTAATCATCTACATAATCTGGTCGAAAGCATGCCTAGACGGTTGGCGGCAGTCATTAAGGCCAAAGGAGACCATACTAAATATTAAATTTAATTTTCTTTCAAGAATAAATTGAAATAAAGTGGTCACATTTTCTTGTCATATATGAAAATGCTTGTTTTGTTAAAATAAAGTTATAAGTTCTTGTTATTGCAAATACTCTTTTAATTTTGGTAACAAACCTTTGGTGTGACAATAAACCTTTCAAAAAATCCCGATAATAGGATCCTTTTTCATTAAAAACATTAGTTTTAAGATATTCTATATACAATATAGGATGGTCACTTTATTATGCCGGTCACTGTATTTGAAAAATATACATACATTTCATAGTAAAAATTATTAAAAGAAATGTACCATTTGTGGCTCACAAAAATATTCGGACAATATTAATTTTTCTATTTAGAGAATGTAATTTAGCATTATAAAATTTGTTTAATACTTCGTGGCATAACCATTTTGTTTAAGAACATGTCTTAACCTGTTTGGCATATTATTTGTAATTTTTTCTAAATATTCAACAGTTATATTCGACCACTCAGTTGCAAGTCTTTGTATTAATTCGGCTATCGATGTAATTGGGGTTTTTCGAGTTTTTTTATCCAATTCATCCCACAAATTTTCGATAGGATTAAGGTCCGGTGATTGGGGCGGAGGATGAAGTATTTTTGGGCAGCGGTATAATAAAAATTCTTGCACAATACGTGACTTGTGCTTGGGGTCGTTGTCTTGGTAAAACTTAAAATTATTATTAAGCTCCATTTTTTCAGCACTTTGAACTAAATTATTTTTGAGTATATTTAAATAATGATTTTTGTCCATTGTCAATAAACACTAGGTTACCGACTCCATATGACGAAATGCAACCCCAGACCATTTACGCTGCCTCCGCTGTACCTCTTGTATTTTCAAAATTAAACTCTTTATTCGCTTTCCGCCATAGTTCTTCCGTCGGAATTGTACAGATTGAATTTGCTTTCCTCAGCAAATATGACATCCTTCCACCATGTCTCATCCTTAGAAATTAGCTCTCTGCAAAGGTTTTTCGTTTATTCCTATTCTTTTCGTTAATAAATGGTTTCTTTCTAACTACTCTTCCATTGTAACCAGCTTGCCTCAGCGTTCTCCGAACTGTTTCGGCTGACACATTCTTGGAGTTTTCTCCTAATAGCTCACTAACTAGTTTTGGAGCATTTAAACGCGGATTTTTTTTCACTTTTCGAATAATTTTGCTTTTCTCCCTCGTACATAAGAAACTTGGTCTTCCAGTTTGCGGAATAGAATCAATGCGATTCTCAATATAAAATCGTCGACAGATATCTGCAACAGTACTCTTACTTATACGAAGCATTGCACTAATTTTGCGATAGGTTTTTCCTTTTTCTCGATGAAAAATTACAAGCTGCCGCACATCGAAACTCGTATTCTTCCCTTTGCGACCCATTTTGAACGAATTCACGTTTACTACTGTGTGTGTGTGTGTGTGTGTGTGTGTGTGTGTGTGTCAGTAGTGAGGTGGCATGGACATCTAATGATCCACGAGATTCTGTTTGTAAACAAATGTTTTCGCCAGAGAAATATAATACGTGTCCGAATATTTTTGTGAGCCACAAATGGTCCATTATTTCGTTTAATAATTTTTTTTATGTATGTATATAATATATATAGTATGTATATATACAATGTTTTTTAACGTATGTATATTTTACAAATAAATTATATATGTTTATCAACATTAATAAATGTTTTATTGCTAGAAACAATTCCCAGGGCGATTGCTTTATCAACAAACGAATTATCAAGTCATAAAGTTAGTTATACCTAGTGTACGAATATTTTCGTGACCGACTGTATATATTAGTGCGACTTGCCCTGTATTCTGTATAACGGAATTTCCCACATTAGTGCAACCGTGCTGCCCTCTTAAGGGGGTAGACTCCTTTTTCTAGGATTGCAAGGATGCGGGATTCGCGTTCTCATGTCTCGATAATACAAAAATGGGATTTTTCAGTAGTCAAAAACGCTAGATAAAAGATCGATCTAGGGCGCTATTTCCCTCAAAAGTTCTATTTTTTCGTCTACGAGGCGTAATTTGCATTATTCATATTATTGCATTTCATAACTATACATGCTGCCGAATAATGCAAATTACGCCTCGTAAACGAAAAAATAGGACTTTTGGGGGAGATAGCGCCCTAGATCGATCTTTTATCGATTTATATCTCACGTTTTTGACTACTGAAAAACCCCGTGTTATTTGTATTATCAAGAAATGAGAACGCGAATCCCGCAATCCTGGAAACAGGCAAAATGCAGGACCGTCCGGCCGAAATTCTGCTCGTCTTTCTGTCAGCAACATGCGCTCTTGGGCGCGCGCAGCGGCCTGTCCAAAATCGAGCACGCGCGTTTATTGGGAATTTGAAAAAAATTGACGCATGGTATATAAAAGGTTGACCACCCCTGGTGTAGAATCTCGCTATAATAGAGCGATATATAATTTTTATACACCCTATACACATACAAAAACGTAACAAAGGATAAATGAAAAATTGACATAACAAAACTTTTACGATAGTAAGCGTAAATACAATATAGTTTCTACCAATAGTACTATGACAGATTTTAGTGAAACCATTGTTAATTAAATTGAGAAGAAAATGAGAAATGTCTGAAAGTTGATAGCGACCTTCAATGATGAATCCCCAGTTAAAAGGTTAATATTTGTAAAAGTAAGAAATAATTTCTCATACAATTCTAGAATGTGAGCGCAATGACTTTTCAAATGCATGAACAGCAATTGTATAAAGGATGTCCCACGTAACTGTGGCCACAATTTGTCGGGCACTTCCGGTAGCCAGATAAAAGAATGTTTGGAACAAAATTGATTAGTCTTCAGTTGACTATAAAATGCAATAGAAAAAAATACAAAAAAGAAATGTGTTCATAAAAAATGAAGGTCTCCTTCATTTTTTTAAATGGCGCTTTATATTTTTTAGTATACTATGACTTTAACATGACCTTAGTATGCTAGGTCATAGTATACTAAGCCATTGAACTCGTCTTGACATAATCAATAATATTATGTACCAAAAAATATGTAGTGCCATTTAAAAAAATGAAGGTGACCTTCGTTTTTCATGACCAAATTCCTCTATTGCATTTTGTAGCCGTCTAAAAACTATTTAATTTTGTTCCAAACGTTCTATAGAGTCGAAGTACGCATGGTGTATGTATGTACATGTGTGTGTATATTACAGCCAACTCTACAGGATGTTCCAAAACGATAACGTTAAATTGAAATGGGAGGTTCCTTGGGTCATTTGAAGCGACATTTTCCTTAACAAAAATGGCGTCCGCGGCTTTGTTTAGAAATTATCAACGAAAAACACGGACCAATCAGAGCGCGACCTAGACGCCCGTTGGCACGTTCAGCGCGGCGAGCCGGCAGGCGAGCGTTGGTGGTACGCCGCGATGTCGCAACAAACAAGAGTTTCTCGACTATGTCTCCGATTTCGATGAGCTTTGGATATGTTGTCAAGACAATGATTCTGAACAACATTTCCCTTTACAGTTTTTGGCTGTCGCTATTAGTTTACGAGATATTTGTAAAAACTTGTAATTGAAAATCGATCGATGTACATACTACTATCTCCTCTCCGATTTCGATGAGCTTTGGATATGTTGTCAAGACCATGATTCTGAACAACATTTCCCTTTAGACTTTTTGCCTGTCGGCTTTAGTTTACGAGATATGTAATCGCGAGAAACTTTACTTGTAAATCTATGGAATCGATGTACTAGCTTCTGTCCGATTTCAATGAGCTTTGGATATGTTGTCAAGACCATTATTCTAAACAACATTTCTCTTCATAACTACTAAACAAAGCCGTGGCCGCCATTTTTGCTAAGGAAAATGTCGCTTCAAATGACCTAAGGAACCTCCCATTTCAATTTAACGCTATCCATTTGGGACACCCTGTATACACAGTGAGTTATCTAACGTTTTCACCTCAAATTTCTTTGTTTTTTTCAAAGATACATTAAATATCTTGAGGACAAATTTGAATGGTAAAATGGAGCTCACATGATACCCAAAAATTTATGTTTTTATGTACTTTTTTTAGAGATGTCAAGGTCACCTTCATTTTTTAAATGGAACCACTCTTTTTTAAACACCTACAATGATAGCCCTTTCATTACGAATTCAGTGACTATAATTACTCAAGGCCATTAAAGGTCACGAACATTCCCTAAGATTCCCATTTACAGGCATGTATCGACGTAGACGGCCATCATTTCGAACATTTATGAAATACAGGTTGTGACGTGGCAAGTTTTGCCGACGTCCCTCCGAACCTCGAGCAAAGGACCGGGTCCCCTCGAGCAGTGCCGAAGCGAAAGGGGCCGTTGCGAGCGCTCTCCCTGGGAAGTCAGAGTACCAGCGGAGAGAATCTCGCTGAGCGCGACGCGAAGTTTCAGGGACAATTGCCGAACTCCAATGAGGAGCCCGGTACCTATTTCCGGCCGCCAATGGGCGCAGCATCCTCGAGAAGAGGCGTTCGAAGGACCTATCGCGGACCTGCCGCCAGTGAACTACGCGGAGATTGGTGCGAGCCCGGGCCAGCAAGCCTGGAAGAGCCGACGAGGATTAGGGGCATTCGAGATGGACACCTTTTCCACCCCGTCGACCTTCATCCAGAGTGCCCATGAGAAAACTACCGGATCGGCTCGACCCCAGGCGCACCGCGAAATCGAAGAAAACATCGCCTCCGGAGAATTTACAAATTGCCGGAGGCCCGGGGGGCGATCGTCCGCGAGTCGCCCCTGCCGCGAGAAACGCCGCGATAGGCCCGAGCGTTGCCTCAGCGGAAATAATTGAGGAGGTAGGGGGACGCCCCACTCCCGCGTTCCCGAGCCTGCGAGAATTGGATCACTGTGTCGTAGCCCACTAGTCGTACTAGACGTGTTAACAGTTGTCTCAAAATCGACGCCATTTTTGCAACTGCCGAAACGAGAAGCACCAGAAGCTGTCGTTTGGTAAGTGCCGATCAGGCATTCTCGATATTAAATAGTGACAAATTCGTGTTGGCTCGGGGGCGTGTGTGGGTACCTGTTCGCGTCGCGGACCTCGCGTCCGCCTGCGTTGCCGGAAAACGTGAAATTCACACGTGGAACGTTGAGGCGGCCGGGGGTCAACACGTTGCCGGAGAACTCTCGCTGGTGGAAGAGCCGGAACGTGCCGTATTTCGCGTAGAAAATTCGTTCATCCTCGAGACTGGCCCACGGTAGGACGACGCGACGTGCCCGTTTCGTTTCTGCGTCTCGACTTGCCGCGTTCTTCGACACAGTCAGAGAGAGAGAGAGCCGCGTTATTCCACCGGAGTTCGGCAGATTCGTGCCTTCGTGGCTTATATTAAACACGCGGAATGCTGTGCCTGCCGGACTCAACGCGTAGACAGGGAGAGAAGCATTGTAAATCACGCGCGAGCGGCCGTCGAACCGCCGCCCCTGTTGTAATCGCGCCGGCGAAATTTTGACCGTTGCCGGCTTCTGCCGACAGCGCTTCGGTAAGCTTCGATAAACGACCGTTTTGCCGAAATCATTCGTTGTTCATCCCCGCCGTGAGAAACGTTCCCGCCGCGGGGAATGCCCCGTCCTTTCCTCGCGTAGAATTCCTGACTCGTTCGCGAACTAATTCAGGTGATTGCGCAGTCCTCGTAGCTTCGGGATTCGTACTCGCGAGTTTCCCTATTTTCGGCTTGTTCGCGTGGCACGGCGACGTGTCTGGCGCCCGAATTTCGTTTTGCCGTCGGAAACTCGCGTCGTACTTGAGGCTGCGGGAATCTAGTAGTCGCCCCGGAAAAAAACGAGACGTGATAAGGTATTCTGCTTCTATATTTTAGTTTTATACGTTTTTCTATCCGTGACCTTGAATGATCTTGAGTAATTATACTCACTGAATTCGTAATGGAAGGGACTATCATTGTAGATGTTTAAAAAAGGGTGGTTTCATTCATAAAAATGAAGGTGACTGTGATATCTCTAAAAAAATGACATAAAAACACAAATTTTTTAGGTATCATGTGAGTCCCATTTTACCATTCAACTTTGTCCTCAAGATATTTAATGTATCTTTGAAAACAATAAAGATATTTGAGGTGAAAACGTTAGGTGACTCACCCTGTGCATAGCTAAATTTATAAAAATAGAAAATCAGAAATAACAGAAACATTGTAAAATTACAATCGCCAACAGATTGCAAAAAAGAAGACAGATTGAAACGAGTGCTCGCGACAAACACGTAGCGTCGGTCCTTAAATTCTGGTTATGCGTGTCCAATTTTGTTAATAAACCCGTGTTTCCTTACATTTCTTTTATCTGGGTGCCAGAAGTACCCGACAAATCATGGCCACAGTTACGTGGGACATCCTGTATTTATTATTTTAGGTATTTCTGTTTTTGAAAATTCACGAAATTTTTATGCAAGAAATTTACCAGTATGTCGAATATATCACGCTGATGTACGTGGATGGTAATCAACGTTTCAAATTTTGTCCGATCGATTTTGGACAGGTCTCTAGTTGTCTGATCAATCAAAGTATTTAACAAATCAAGGAATCGATTGTTCGTTTCCCCCATAATCTTTTTATCCGCGCGTGCTTGAGCCAGAGCCAGTTCACTATCCCTGGTCCAAATCATTTGTATCCCGAGCAGACCGATCTGAGCAGGCATTTTGTCCAAGAAACCAAGGAAGTTGAAGTTTACATCGTTGATCATGGAATAACACTGTCGGATTATCGAGTGCAGAGATTGCTGGGACGTTTGCAAAAGCTGCGTCAGCCATGTTTCCACCGAACCCTCTGCTCTTACAGCTTTCTCGAGCTGTTTAAATTAGAAACAATAAATTCAGCTTCGTTAAGTTATAGTTATCCCTTTCAATACATACACATTTTAACCCTCGAATGGCGGAACTTGGGTCCATTTAGATCCAGAATTACACACATGTATTACAGTGAAGAACAAAATTAAACCAATGAAACCATTTTTTAACAAATCGCCTCATAGATGTTAGCCCCCAATATCAGAGTTATATAGTTTCCATAGTTGTGCTGAATTGTGCTAAGTTTGTGCTACATTCTGCTCGAATATTAAAACTATACAATAAAAAATGCGATAAAAAATAGAGAAAAACGTTTTTTAGAGTAGTCCTCCACTTCTAATGTTTTGCAATTTTTTCTGTTGTGCCAAGTTGTGCTAAGTGGTGCTAACATTGTGCTAAAAAATTACTTCAAAAAAATAACAAGGAAAGAAGTTATGGTTAATAATAGTTTTGGACATGCAAGTAACATTTAAGATAGTATCATTTATCTAAATATTGTAGTATACAGGGTGAGTCACCTAACGTTGCCATCTCAAATATCGTTGTTGTTTTTAAAGATACGTCAAATGTCTGAAGGACAAAGTTGAATGTTAAGATGGGGTTCATGAGACACAAAAAAAATTTTTGTTTTTATGTAATTTTTTTAGAAATATGAAGGTCACCTTCATTTTTTTAAACGGAAGCACCCTTTTTTAAACACTTACCTTGATTGTCCCCTTCATTAGGAATTCAATGACTATAATTATTCAAGGTCATTCAAGGTCACGGACAGAAAAAACGTATAAAAATAAAATATAGAAGCAGAATACGTTTATCACCAGTGAGACTTGTAGTAAACATGCTAAGATCCTTCAATGCTATGGAATGTTTTGAAACATCCTCTAGCAGATTACACTACGATTTACTACCAGTATGTTTCCAAACGCGATTTCGCTATGGCTTATTCAGTGATTGAAAGGTCTGACCTGATAACGGTTTACTGTGAATGTAGACAAAATGCAGTGGAGGCCCGATTGCTTTATGAAGTAAGGTACCCTGAGCGCAACACTCCCTCTAGGCGGACTTTTATTAATATCTACAAATTGTTTAGAAGTGCTGGAAATGTAGATGGAAGAAAACGTGAACGACAGAATCATGTGACTACTGAAGATCATGAAATTAATATTTTAGTAGCTATAGCTGTCAATCCACATGTGAGTACGAGAGAAATTGTCCGAGAAGCAGGCCTGAGTCAAAGAAGCGTAATACGAGTTCTGGCCCGACATAAATTTCATCCGTTACACATATCGTTACATCAGGAATTACACAGAAGCGATTTTCAAAATCGAGTTAATTTTTGTTAATGGGGACTGCATCAAAATCGTCCATTTTTTTCGAATGTCTTGTTTACGGACGAAGCAACATTCAGTAATCATGCCTCAATTAATCTACGGAATGCTCATTATTGGTCCGTTGATAATCCACATTGGCTTCGAGAAATTAACCACCAAAGACAATGGAGCGTAAACGTAAGGTGTGGTATTTTGAATGATAAAGTATTCGGACCACACTTCATTACCGGAACGCTGACAGGACAAAAATATGCTCAATTTTTACTAAGAGATCTGCCAATTTTGTTGGAAGATGTTCCTTTGCAAAACAGATATGATATGTGGTACGAATATGACGGCTGTCCTGCTCATTATGCATGAGTAGCAAAAGAAATGTTGGATTCTAAGTTTCCAAACTGATGGATTGGACGAGGTGCAACTGTTTCATGGCCGGCACGTTCGTCTGATTTAAATCTACTGGATTTCTTTTTGTGGGTTAAAAGAGGCTGTGTACAAGAATGCTCCAACAACAGTTGAAGATATACGTCAGCGTATCATCACAGCATGTACGAATATCACCTCGGATGTACTTGTCAGTATTCAACATTCCTTTAGAGCCCGTTTACACCAATTTATCGACGTAGACGGCCATCATTTCGAACATTTATAAAGTATAGTTATTCTGCTTCCATATTTTCGTTTTATACGATTTTTTCTGTCCGTGACCTTGAATGACCTTGAATAATTATAGTCACTGAATTCATAATGAAAGGGACTATCATTGTAGGCGTTTAAAAAAGGGTACTTCCATTTAAAAAAATGAAGGTGACCTTGATATCTCTAAAAAAATCACATAAAAACAACAATTTGTTTTGGTATCATGTAAGCCCCACTGAACGATTCAACTTTGTCCTTCAGGCATTTGACGTATCTTTAAAAACAGCAAAGATATTTGAGGCGGCAACATTAGGTGACTCACCCTGTATAATTGCATAACTCAGTTGTGCTAGCCTAGCACAAGTCAGCACAACTGCCGATTTCCCCAACACAACGATATCAAAGGCACTTTACTCTTGTCGGCGGTCCTTCGCGCTTGGATTCTATATCATTAATTGGGCATTCTGGTCATCCAACAAACACAATATTGCATATCTGGGTTGTGCTAGCCGACTTTCCCAGCACTTTCAAATACAGTCTTCGGAATGGTGGAAGCGAATACCGCACTGGGTCTTTCAACTGTTGTGTTTACATTGATCACTTATGCTGCAGTGGTAGCGTCCGTGCATTCTGTAAGGTAAAATGTGTTTGTTGGAAACCCTCATCCGACATACGACGAAAGGGCGGTTCCGAGCCGTCGTCTTATATTGAATGAAACTACAAATAGTAATCTGATGGATCAAAATATGGTGAATATGGCAAATGCGGTAGAACATCTCATCAAAGCAGTTTCTTTGGCTGGCTTTGCAATAAGTGATATAGTATTGGCTTGCTGAACAATCACTTTGTCACGTTTACTTAATATTCTGGACGTTTTTCTTCCAATTTATATTATCATAATATACAGAAGTCTTATAGTTTGTTTATAATATCACATACTGATCGTCCATCAGAAGATGGCAGTGATTTCGACAGTGGAGCAATGGGGGATCTGCGAGACCCCACTCTTGACGCCAGGCTGCGATCCCCACTCATACACTTAGGTTCTGGCGGGAACGGTCGACATAGGAGCTCAGCGTCATGTGGACATGGAGCACATCGCTATGTTCCAGCACCGACTAGGTCAGTGCTCGGATTTACTTACTCGCGACGGCCGAGTTTCAAAGGCTACGCCCCCTCGACCCGGTCGCGCGTCTCGCTACCCGTGGCGCCCCTAGTTCTCCTAGGCGCCACGAATAGCGAGTATGGAACGCGTCTGAGGAGCTCCGAACTAGGACCGCCACGGGGAGCGAGACGCGCGGCCAGATGAAGGGGGCATGGCCTTCGAAACTCGGCCATCGCGAGTAAGTAAATCCGAGCGCTGGACTAGGTATAAGGATAGACCTATTATCGAATATATTTTTGCTGCCCACTTATCGGAGGCCACGTAACTCCATTATCATGTTCATTTTACGCGATTTAGATGAGTTTATGCCAGAATCTTTGTGCCATAAATAAATAAATAAGTCTATTTCTGTTTTGAATCGCTGTTTCGCGTGCTGGATCGCTTCATTTGCATGCAAATAGGCGAAATAAAAGTGGTAATAGGGTTACGTGACCCCACAAAAGTGGGCCGCAAAACTATTGGATGACAGGTCTATCCTTATACCTCGTTGGTGGTTCCAGTCACACTAATACGCGCATTTGCTGTCTTCGTCAAACGATTCGGCCAATAGCAGAATAACGTATAACTATTTGTATTGTATTATAAAACAATGAATGCATAAAGATTTGAATAAATCTAGCCATGGCTGCCACGAAATCGTCAAGAACATCCGTCTTGCGAGGGTTAAATCAGTAGCTTATTTTTTGGTAAAATACATACCAAGATCGTTTCACCTTCGGAAGATATAATGGCGGTCATCTTGTTGTACTCGATATCGTGAAACTTGACGTAACGCGTGTTGTCGAAAATGGATAACAGGTGATTTTGTATCGTGTGAGAATCGGATGCTTGGCCAAGGATTTCCAACAGGGCGGGATCCGACACGAAGAAGAACCTTGGAAACATCATACGTTTCTTCTCCAAATACCTATAGTTATATTTATGAAAACCACATTTTCCATATTACCAATAAGGAGCCACATTACCACCTATTCCTCTAATAGCTCTATTTATAACATGCGTAATATTGTGGGATCAGGACCCCCAGACCAAATACGTATACGACAATACTAGCGCAATAATGAAACTTCTTTATTTTTTGCTTATTTTTAATGAAATTTTACCAATATATTTGCGACATTTTTCTGATTAAAATGACACCAAACAGGATACAATTTGGCTCACATTTACTGTACATGTAAATCATAACTTACAATTTATCTAAAAGAGAGAAAATTATGTTCTCAAAGAATTAGACTAGAATTTTGCAAATTAACGGAGCTACATGATTTAAATGACTCATATTAATTAGAAAAATATGACAAATATCTTGAGAAAGGTTGTGTAATAAGAAAGTTGAAAATAAAAAAGCATTGGTATTTTAAGCAATACAATAAGTTTTGAATTTTTGCCGACCGTCGCGGTTGCTGTTTCTCTTTCTTTACTACCGTCAATTAAACCACTAAATACAGTTGAAATTATATCGTGTTTAGTGTGATTTTAATCAGAGAAATGCCACAAATAAGTTGATGAAAGTCACATAAAAAATAATGAAAAATAAAAAAGTTTTGTAATTGGATTAGTAGTGGTTCACACCGATATACCCAATCCGGTATCGGATTATGCGGCATGTTCATACTGCTCGGCGACCGAGGCAGCTCGAGCTTCTTGATCCCTCGCGGGGTATACCCCCCAGTGGAATGGGTAGGCAAAATGACATAGAACGGCCTCCTCCGTCGGATGTAGAATGGGACTTTACTGTACTCGAAGCAACTTGGAGCAGAATTTCATGGCGCAAAGTTTGCAGGCGCAATTCCATGCCAAGCCTTGTCCTCGTGAAGAGGGCAGATCGGCCGCACTAAGAGCGGACCTAACCTTGCTTTAAGAGTAAATATCAGGAAAAATCGGAATAACTTTGCTGTAGTAGGGAAAACGGAATTAAATTATTGAAAATACATGGAACTTAAAATTATATAATTTAGAAATTTAAATGAAAGTATTTCCCCTGTATTTCTGTCTTAGTGATCTGGCATGGATTTGGCGTGAACATGTGCCTGCAAACTTTGCACTCAATTACCGAGTCATCTGTTTCCGCATTAGACTCGGAATATATCAAGAAATTTTTGTTGCTATTCCTCTAACAGTTCTATAACATGCGTAATATTGTGGGATCAGGACCCCCAGACCAAACATGTATAGAAATTAGGAATTGTCGGAGGGTTCCGCTAAGGGTGTGCGCTAAGGAGCTCCTTATTTTCCAACTTCCGAATTTGGTTCGTCCTCTACATTGTGAGACTTGGTGAAAAAATGACATCTGCAAAATTTCAGCTCGATCAGACAACAGGAAAATGTGCCGCATTGGGCTTGAAAGCTTTTTATTTTTGAACCAGGTTTTCTCCATTATAGTACATCGTAATTAAAGTAATGATATTTGGTCCCCTCGGGGTTTCAAATCCATTTACCAGTCTCCCCTCTTTCCACTCTCACTATCGCCTAATTTAGATATGACATGAAAACCTTTTTCTAATGAAAAGCATTTTCAGAGGTGCCGGCGGGATTCGAATCCGGGACCACGGTGTTCGTAGTCGTGAGCCTTACCGTTTGAGGCACTGCGCGCCAATTACATCGTAATTATACATGTCTATATGTCGTTGAATTTGCCTTTTCGTAAAGAAACAGTTCGCAACTTTGAAATTTCGAAAATTGGTTGTCAAAAGAAAGTTTTTTCTTTAGAATTATATTTACTTCCTTAAACAATACCACTTTTGTTTGACACATTTTTTCATATTTTTCTAAATGAGATATCTAAATTTTAATGGAGTAACTTCATGAAGATTAGTTTCTTAAATGGTAAATGTTACTATTAGTTCTTACGTGCAGAATAATTTGCACGAATATTAGAAGAATGAGGATTGTCCGACAAAGTACAAGTCTTTTGTTGTGACACCACAAGGTAAAATGCAAGTTCCATGACCCAGAAGTTTCCCACCACGCTCGATGGATGGCGGAAGCGTTATATTGTTTGAAAATGTATTTATTTAAAAATCAATTCAGTCTAACTGATGAAGAAGAAATTGGAATTCGTAATATATTCATTTTTCTTGTTACTGTTTATGTAAAGGCGTGGAAACTCCTCGTCAAGATTTAGAATTAAGAAAAAACTGTATGCATATTGTAGCATCCAGAAAAATTAGTATTTTATTTAAACGGTTACATCGGGCGTAAAACCTGACTGCCTGCAGTGCATGGCCGCACGCCTTATATCAGGAGTTCTCCTTTAATTCGCGACCGTCTATTATTCATTTGGTCGAGGCTCGTCGATATTGCCTTATATGGTCATAAAATGAATATGTTACGAGCCGGATAAGATATGGCGGAGGTTTGTTCTTGTGAAGGGTATTGACCCCTTCTACTCGATAATTCCATAGGGCGGATATTAGAAATGCCCTTGTGGATTTTAACGAGTAGGTAGGTTCAATGTCGTCCAACGATTTATTAAACATTTTGTGTTTATATTATTTCCCAAATGAGAACCAAAATATAAATGCATCTGTCACTTGGTATGTAACTGTCGCGCGCCTGTCTGACGTACGCAACGTACACCTTTGTCGGGAGCGTTGCTGCATTTTAGGCGGATTTTTAATTGTTAATAACTAAATAACGAAGCCGAAAGCGCAATTTTTTATTCTTCATTTTCGTCTTATATTATCGTCGAGAACCACCCCTTAAATTTTCTCCTACCTGTTGGCGAACACCCTGTATAGTGTAATCGCGGAACACTAGCTCCCGATCTCTCGGTTTTGACGCACTGAGAAATGCGGCGGTTATTTAATCAACTTGCCTTTTAGAATCGCGGTTTGAAGCGTTTTACAGAGTTTCATCGAAAGGGAATAAGAACCCTTTCTCACGATATGCGTATAGCTCCGTTTTCAGACTAGCACTAAGCCCGTGGTGGACTAGCTCGAGCCCTTTATATAGTGGGGATTGTTTGATAAAATGGTAGTGGGGGTAATGGAAAATCTGATAGATGTTACTAAGATTTCCAGCTGCATGTACTTTCCCATAAGGGGAAAGCTGTTTATTTGGGCCTGTGAGCCGGACCTCTTACAAACATGAATACGTGGTTCCAAGAAGGAAGTAAACAGTCACGTAGGCAAAGCCTCCGTACGTAACAAATAAATGCCCATATAAGGCTTGGACGATCTTCCGCGTGATTTGCCGTCGTCTAGACAACGCTTATATACGGCGGGCTGTCGAATGTTCTGGGTAGCGGAGCGTTCTGGAACGTTCCTACAATATCGCAATGTTGATGCAAGAACAAGCAGCGTGTCAATAACAAATTTTGTAACCATCTATGGTATTTATCTTCTGAGGCAGCAGCAGTAGCATTTTATTATAAAATTGTGGAAAAGAGCACAAAAGTGCGAATGGTGGAGGCGCTGAATATTGAGATTGACATTACTCCGTATGATGTAGAAATTGACAGTGACAGAATTAGAAACCCACATATCACAAAATTCTTTAAAAGATTTTCAATTCCCACAGAATTTTTAAGAAATATCCCGATTTATGGAAAGATGAGAACGATTTTAAATATGATTTAAGCATCGCCCAGAACAAGGAGTTCCAACATGTAGCTCCCGAGTCATACGCGGCTCCTTCCCCGCTCAGGTACTTCCCTCATTCTTGCCACTCACTGTTCCCGTGCCACTACTTCCGTCCACTAACTCTACGGTTATACGTAGCAGTGGGAAGAGGTTCGACTAATATGGGGACCTTGCGATTCTTGGGGGGAACAAGTTGGAACTCTCCAAGAATTAAAAGTTGTAAACTACATAGGTGAACTTGGTGTCAAACTTATACAAAAATACAATCAAATATTAACAAAAGGTGAGGAATAAAAGCAATACATATTACAAATTGTCGCTGAAAATAGAAAACAGTTTCCTGATGTCAAAAAACAAACATTATGAAAAGATACATAAACTATTTTAACGAACCTTGTGAAAGGATATTTTAAAATTATAAAGATGCTTTCATTTTTTTCTTCTCCAATATGTTTTCGATTCTAAACATATTTTCTGAACATAAATATATGTATAGTATATTGTATACATACATAATTGTAAACATCTTTGTAAATATTGTAAATATCTTTGAAAATTCTGTAAATATTATAACGAAATTTCAAAGTTGCGAATTATATAGTTATAGAGGATGGAAAGACAAATTCAACGATATATAGAAATGTATATTTACGATGTAGTATAATAGAGAAGACCAAGATTCAAAACTAAAAAATTGTCAAGCACGATGCGGCACGGGTTCCCATTGTCCGATCGAACTGAAATTTTGCACATACCATTTTTTTCACCAGGTGTCACAATTTGGAAGGATAAAACCAAGAAAATTAAAAAAAAATGTTTGTATAGCTTGTATAGCTCCTATAGCTAAGGATAACTGTAGTGTGCGCATTAGCTGATAACCAGTGAGGTCGCGGGTTTGATTGCTGCTGGCGGTTCCCTCTTTTTCCTGAAATCTTACAATATACATATACTTGCCCGCTCAGTGATTTTTGGCACAATTCCAATTGCTCTTGTAGATGCGGTAAAAGTTGTTTCAGCAAATCATCCCCTACGCAGCAAGGTACCACGCCCGGGGTCTCGTGGGCTCTTTGCATGATCTTCTGCCAGCTTTTATCGATTTTGCTAAATCTCTTCGCCTCTTTCGGTAGCTGCTTCGCGATATCCCCACCGACGAACACTGCCTCCAGATAGACCCACATATTCTGCACCAGCAGCCATCTTTCCAAGATCTCGTTAGTATTCGATAGATCCGTCAGCCACTGTTGTATCTGCTTGCGGAACGGCGCGTTGTACCGGTTCGACATTAGAGAGCCAAGGACCATCAAGCTGTCCTCAAGCTGACCGATCGTCTCTGCCGTGGTGTCTCCTCTCAGTAACAACTCCCCTCTGTTGTTGAACGTCATGAATGTCAGTTCGTGGGATGACCACTCGTTTACGACCGTGCGTAATTTCGCCTCAATGTCCTTTTCCTTCATAGCCGAGATACAGATGTCCTCGATGTCCTCCTTGTACTTCAACAATGGCGCCTCAAGGATGTTCTTCAGACAGAATCCCTCGTTTTCAAGATCGAACGAATAGCCTGTCACTTCCACGATCCTGTGCCAGTGGCGGGGCTTCATGGCTTTGTTGGCCATTAATTCGAGAAGGGGACACATGTCGTTAAAGTCGTCGATTGTTTTTTTCAACGCGAAGAACGCCGGCCACTCTTTCAGCCCCTTCGGCAACTTGCGGCACCGGTTTTGGAATTCCATTAGCTCGTTATTTATATCCTCGATATTTACCTGAACAGTATAAATACATTTCGAAATTAACCTAGTTCCCAGCAAATCGTTTCAGTTTTGGCTAGGAATACTCTAGAACAATGATGCAGTGGGCCAAAAGTGGAAACCGGGCCGCAACGAACGCAATATTAAATATTTTACTCTTTAACGAATTTATGTTTTTAAGACCCAGGCACAGTTGGAAAGTATCAGCGGATTTTCGATTTTGGTGGCTTTAAATTTAAGTTTGCTTGTAGTTGATCCGCCATGCCCTTGCAAATTATTAAATTTAAAAAAATGTGTACTTGCATAATGTCTCTTAATTCAGATATTGGTAAATGTTACGTCTAGGGAAGGCAGCTCGGATGACCTTGACCTTGACATATGTTGCCAAGGTTTCCTTTTTGAGTAACCCCCAAGTGATTTTAGCCGTTGATCGTTTTTCATCGAAAAGTTATGAACACAAAAAAAGATACCATTTACTTTAAATATTGAAGACTAAAACGACTAATATGTGCGTGGAAATGAACTCAATTAGACGTATGTAAGCATGTTGGTCTGGGTTAGGTTTGGTAATCCGGTCGGTACGTACGTATGATATAATTACACATGTACGAAATTAAAATGCGGAATATTGTAAGCGTAGTCGGGACTCATTGACGCTTAACACCCGCCCCCCCCTCTCTCCATACCAACCTAACCACCAACCTACTATGAGCATAGGTACCTTTCCGAGATCCTGTCTATGATTCTGTATATTTGAATTACTGTTCAGTGATAGCTTGTACGAGAATAAAGTGTACTTGTAATCTAAATTTAACAAAAGTTTTTCGCAATTATGACGGAAACTAAGTCCGAGTGACGCATAGTTGTATAGAGATTTATTTTTTACTAATTTTTAATGAAATTTTACCAATGTATTTGTGACATTTTTCTGATTAAAATGACACCAAACAAGATACAATTTGACCCATATTTACTATACATGTAAAGCATAACTTGCAATTTATCGTATATTTAACATGTGCTATACATACAGGGTGGTCTGTTTAAATAAGGACATCTAAATCTCTCTTCAGGTTATTGTGACACAAAAAATATTTGTTACGTAATGTGCATGGTATCAATGGACCAAATATCTAGCAAGAGTATTTTTTTCCGAATGTCATTTTTTTCGGATTTATCAAGGTCATCGATGTTTTTTGATACATAACTACATTTTTGTTTTATTGCATCGTGTAACTGATCGAAAAATACATTCAGATATGTATAATAACATGACCTTGAAATGACTCATCTCGTTGCTCCGAGCAACCGAAGATCAAGGTCATTTCAAAGTCATGTTATTATACATATCTGAATGTATTTTTCGATCAGTTATACGATGCAATCAAAAAAGTAGTTACGCATCAAAAACCGTCGATGACCTTGATAACTCCGAAAAAAATGACCTCCGGAGAAAAAAAATTCTTGCCAGATATTTGGTCCATTGATAGCATGCACATTACGTAACAAATATTTTTTGTATCACAATAACCTGAAGAGATATTTAAGTGGTTTTACTGAAACAGACCACGCAAAGGAACGCCAATTTTCGAAGATCAAGGTCATTTCAAGGTCATGTTATTATACATATTGTTGCGGAGGCTTCGGCCCCGCCTCGCCGATGAACACATCACAACAACTAACTTACAGTACTACACACTACAAACAACTAGAACTCTTTATTATACGACAAGAGACAATATCTAAGATGCAAAGAATGTGCGTCCTCTCGCTTCAACGACTCAAGAGGTTCTCTCCGTTCTTCTTGTTAATAACAACACCGTTGGCCGGATACCACAATATCGATCCGACGGCCAACTTCTCTCGATCTCCGCGATATCTTCGGAATAACGCGGGAAAAGGCAACTTCATTTAGAGCTGTCGTAACACTGCTCCCCTCTCTTAAAAAGCGGGCGTCCCGACCGCGGCTATACTGTCCCTGGTAACGTCCCAACCATCATGCCTCGGTCAGCCCACATCCTCAGTACGTAATCGTCAACCTCCAATGACAGCTCACTGACTTGTGCATCTCTGTCTGAAAAGTCGATGAAAGAAAAGAAATATTCTTTACCCCGATGGCCTTAATCAGACAGTAAACGTCCCGACATTTGTCCTCCGTCTCAGGGGAAAACCACCCAAAAACCCTGAGCAGGACGCTGGCACAGGATATTTCCCTTTATCATCTTATGTGGTCATTCGGACGACTCCTCGCCCTTCCTCTTGACTCTTGTGCCTTGAGTGCTTCTTTCTTGATGTTTTCCCGGGTGTTCCCTCCTCCGAACCCCTCCCCAGGATGCACTTCCAATCACCGCAGAAACCCTTCCGCGGTAATATGGCGACCGGTGCACCACTTTTTGTGGACCAGTCGAGAAAGGGAGTACCCTCCTGAGGACGTATCCTCGCGAGGATACCACTTCCTCCCCCGAATTCCTAGGACTGTATCTCCCACAAATGAGAAGAGGTCGAGGTGTCGGAACCCCTTGCCTTCTTTCAATGAAGCGTCTTCTTCGTGGGCGAAAAGTGTCAAAATTTCTTCCTTCAACCACCATAACGTGCAAGCCGATTCACATGAACGACTTTCGGTTTTGCCTTAGGAGATCGAACTATACGAAAAACTAATTCGTTCAATCAACTCTTGACAATATACGGTCCTTCCCAGTCAGATTGAAGTTTTGGACATCGGCCTCTTGTACGCCGTGGATTAAATAGCCAGACCTTGTCACCCGGATTGAAGGAAACCGAGTTTGCGTGAACATCGTACCAAGACTTCATTTTGTCACTACTCATCTTCATCCGTTGACGCACAAAATCATGGACTTCCAGGATTTTAGCCCTTGTTTCTTCAATGTAAGCTCCTTCCTCCTTCCTCTCAGAAGCGTAGTTACTTCCTCTCAGGAGATCCAAAGGAAGTCGTAATTCTCGACCCATGAGAACCATTGCCGGAGTATTTCGTGTTACTTCATGTTGAGACGTCCGATATGCTAGAAGGAACGTCGGTATCCATTCATCCCAGTCTTTTTGATGTTCTGAAACGAACTGTGTTAGATATTGCAACAATGTTCGAATCATCCTTTCAACGAGTCCATCCGATTGAGGATGCAGGGGCGTCGTCCTTGTCTTTTTAATTCCAAGCATTCTCATCAATTCCTTGAAAATATTGGATTCGAAATTTCGACCCTGATCTGAATGCAGTTCCAGTGGTACACTATGGCGGCTTATTACATCCGTTAATAGGGTCTTCGCTATGGTCGTTGCTTTTTGATTTGGAAGCGGAATCACTTCCGGCCACTTCGAGAAATAATCTACGACGACAAGGGCATATTTGTTTCCGGTCGTAGATTTTGGTAAAGGGCCCACAATGTCAAGTGCAATTCAAAAGGGGCTCCAACATTGTAAATCTTCAAAGCACCTTTCCCTCTCTCTCTAGGGCCCCTCTTCGCCACACAGCTATCGCAACGTCGGCACCATTCCTCTACTTCCCGACGATGATCAGGCCAGAAAAACCTTTGCCGAATCTTAGCAAGTGTTTTGCGAATTCCGAAGTGTCCTCCCCATGGGGCGTTATGACACTCGCGTAACACTTCTTCGGTTTCACATCTAGGGACGATTAATAACAGGATCGCTTCTTTCCCGTCTATGGATTCCCACCTCTGGCAAAGCAAACCTTTTCTCACTTCAAGAGAATCCCAAATCTTCCAGTAAAACTTTGTCACTGGAGAAAATGAGGAAACTTCCTGCCAGTTTGGCTTATTTTGCTCAATTATTCTTCGTAAAATAAAATTTATTTCTCCGTCATCCTCTTGCGCTCTCTTCCATTCTTCTGAACCGGCATCTTCACAGATCTATATACGTGTTCTTCTTTGTTACACATTTCTTCTCGCGACTCCCTCTCCTCAAGGCGATGGCAATATTTACATTGCGAAACTTCGCATGGTCTTCTTGACAGACTGTCTGCGTTGACATGCAACTTTCCTTCCCGATGTTTGATTTCAAAATCGTACTGTTGCAGTCTTTCTATCCAACGAGCCGTTTGCCCTTCTGGATTCCTGAACGAGAGTAACCATCTTAACGCAGCATGGTCAGTCCTCACTAAAAATTTTCTACCATATAGATAGTGGTGGAAATGTTCAATGGACTTGATTATTGCCAAAAGTTCTCTTCTAGTCACGCAGTAGTTCCTCTCGGCTTTTCCCAGCATTTTCGAGAAATACGCAATAACTTTCTCCTCTTGACCTTGAACCTGCGAGAGAACAGCCCCAATGGCAGAGTTCGACGCATCCGTATCTAAAATAAAATCTGCATCTACCAAAGGGTAAGCCAGTATCGGAGATTCGGAGAGTCGTTGTTTCAACCACTCGAACACCTCCTGGCATTCTTCTGACCATCCAAAGGTAACTTTCTCTTCTGTCAGGCGATGTAGTGGCCTAGCGATGGCAGAAAAATCTCTGACGAACTTCCTATAGTACGTACAGAGTCCAAGAAAGCTTCTTAGCTCCTTTTTGTTCCTCGGGACCGGCCATTCCTGGATTGCCTTTATCTTCTCCGGATCCGTTTTTATTCCGCGTTCGGAAACGATGTGTCCAAGGTAACGCACCTCTTTACAGAAGAAATTGCATTTCTTCGGGTTCGCTAACAGTTTGGCTTGACGCAGGCGTACGAAAACAGTCTTCAGATTTTCCATATTTTCATCGAAATTTCGCCCGTAAACGATTATATCGTCCAAATACACCAGGCAGATTTTTCCGCAAAGGCCTTTCAGTACCGTGTCCATAAGACGTTTAAACGTGGCAGGGGCATTGCAAAGTCCGAAGGGCATCACTTTGAATTGCCAGAGTCCTTCCCCCACACAGAACGCGGTCTTCTCACGGTCCCTTTCATGCATCATAATCTGCCAATAACCACTTTGCAGATCTATGGTTGAAAACCAAGACGATTCAGCTAGAGCATCTAGCGTGTCTTCTATTCTCGGTAATGGATAAGAATCCTTTTTCGTTACATCATTGAGCCGCCGATAGTCCACACAGAATCTCGTGCTGCCATCCTTCTTCTTCACAAGAACGATAGGAGAGGACCATGGACTTTTCGACTCTTCGATTACTCCTTGCCTTTCCATCTTTGCGAGTAACTCTTCAACCTCGTCTCGTCGGTGGAAAGGAAGGCGTCGTGGTGCCTGCTTGATTGGTACACAATCTCCCGTATCAATTTTATGTTGGACAACGTCACAACTTCCAACATGGTCAGGATTTTCGGGGAACACATCCTGAAATTCATGCGCTACTTCTGCAAACGCCGTCTTCCGCGGCGGAGATAAGGCGGTACAGCAACGTTGGAAGAGATTTTCTAAATGTTTTGGCACAGGTGAAACTGCAACCTCCTCCGGAGTAACTTCTTCCCTCTTCGCCAATAACGTTGCTTCTGCTTTATTTCGCATCCCTCGGCCAATAAAGTTGACCTCTTCCTTCCCGGCTATTTGTAATTTTCTTGCCAAATAGTCATGTTTACAAGCGTGTCTCTGGAGGAATTCATTTCCCAAAATGCACTCCTCCGTCATGTTAATTAGGAAGAAATCTTCCTCCGATTCAAAACGGTTGATTTTGACGAGGTATTTGCACCTGTCTTGAATCGGTAAATTCTCTCCGGAAATGGACACGATTTTCATTTCCGGAAGACCCTCCGCCGCGCCAAGCTTACTTTTGGGACTGAACTTATTTGTCCCCAAAAGATTTACACTCGATCCTGTGTCGATTATTATCGAAGCCAATTCTCCATCGATGAATCCCTCGATGGCCGTAGAATCCCTCTTCAAGTAAGTCTTCAGCATGATGGGGGTAGAAGAAGAAGAAGTCACAGTCTCCCCCTCTACTGTGACTTCTTTGCGTTTCCTATCTTCTGTGTCTGCCTCTTCGGGCAGTCCTTCTGGAGGTATCCAGGCTGCCGACAACTCCAACACTCCCTGGGTCGCTCTTCCCGATTACTATTGATATTCTTTGTATTCCGGTTCACGAAACTCGACCTCTGTTGGTAGCTCCTGTTTGGACGAAACGCCTCCTCCGATCTTCGGTCGCCTTCCCGTTCTCTCCAACTCCGTCCAGGGATAATTCGTTCCGGGAAATAATAAGGTTTGTAGCGATCGTTTTGGTTTCTATATGAGGTTTCAGTGATGGACTCAACAGCTTCAATCTCCAGGGCTCTAATAACCGTTGCCCTCAGAGATGTAAAACCACCGAGTCTCAATATTCGCTTGATCTCCTCGTTGGCCAATGCTGCTACAAATTGAGAGGCCGCGAGTTTGTCCCTACTTTCGAACGGGCATTCATCAAATGCAGCTTGAACAAGCCTCTCAATTTCTGCTGCCAACTCAGAGATCGACTCCCCTTTCCGTTGTCAATTTTGAAACTTCACGTAGCTTAAATTTCGAAAATTTTTTATCCCATAACGGAACTCTAATGCCGAAACTATCGTCTGGAAGTCGTTCTGTTTATCCACAGAAAGAGAAGTCAACACTCTTCGAGCAGGGCCCTCCAAAGATGCAACTAAGGCCAAAGCTTTCCTCGATTCATCCCATCCATTCGCGCGAGCTATCGTGTCGAACTGAATTCGATATTCTTCCCACGAAGCTTTGCCGTCGAATTTAGGCGGTTTCACGGTATATCCTAATTCCGAAACACTACGAAACCCGCCTAACGTATCGCGCGGAGGATCCTGCTGCGAAGACGGAAGAACCGGAACCGCGGACCCGTTAGGAACAGACATATTTACAATTTGAGGTTCACGATTCTCGGCGGAATTAGTTAAACGAGGCTGTACACAAGTGTGCAGATTTCGCGATAACACCTGACACTGTGCCTCCAGGATCTCAAATCGTCCTTCCAGGGCAGCTTCCTTTGCAGCTTGAGCGGCCCTGTTTGTTGCTTCCCTCTCTTCAAACCGGGCCCACTCTTGTTCCCATCTCTGCTCCGAGACCTTCTGCTGCTCTTGAAACTGCCCCGAAATATTCCTCTGTAGACCTTCGAAGAGCGCCTGCAACATCGTCGCATCTGCTCCCGAAGTGGATGCCGTTGTTGTGGAATCATCGCCACTTCTGACACCAATGTTGCGGAGGCTTCGGCCCCGCCTCGCCGATGAACACATCACAACAACTAACTTACAGTACTACACACTACAAACAACTAGAACTCTTTATTATACGACAAGAGACAATATCTAAGATGCAAAGAATGTGCGTCCTCTCGCTTCAACGACTCAAGAGGTTCTCTCCGTTCTTCTTGTTAATAACAACATCGTTGGCCGGATACCACAATATCGATCCGACGGCCAACTTCTCTCGATCTCCGCGATATCTTCGGAATAACGCGGGAAAAGACAACTTCATTTAGAGCTGTCGTAACAATATCTTAATGTATTTTTCCATCAGTTACACGATGCAATAAAACAAAAATGTAGTTATATATCAAAAAACATCGATGACCTTGATAACTCCGAAAATAATAACCTACGGAAAAATATATTCTTGCCAGATATTTGGTCCATTGACAGCATGCACATTACGTAACAAATATTCTTTGTATCACAATAACCTGAAGAGATATTTAGGTGGCTTTATTTAAACGGACCACCCATATGTTTACACAAACAACTTAACATCTCAAAAATACGTTCTCAAAGAATTAGACTAGAATTTTGCAAATTAACGGAGCTATAGCCCGTTTGAAGTTTTTAAACGACTCATTTTAATCAGAAAAATGTGACAAATATCTTGAGAAAGATCGTATAAGAAAAAAGTTAAAAATAATTTTTTAATATTTGCCGACCGTCGCGGTCGCCGTTTCTTTTTCTTTTTCACTGGCTATCCTCTTCTATGTCCTAAAGTTACTTCATACCGTCAATTAAACCACTAAATGCAGTTGAAATTATATCGTGTTGAGTGTCATTTTAATCAGAAAAATGCCACAAATAAGTTGGTGGAAGTCTCATAAAAATAATGAAAAATAAAGAAGTTTTGTAATTGCATTCACACCGATATACCCGACCTGGTATCGAATTACGCGGCATGTTTACACTGCTCGGCGACCGAGGCAGCTCGAGCGTCTTGGCCCCTCGCGGGGTATGCCCCTCAGTGGAATGGATAGGCGGACTGACATAGAACGGTCTCCTCCGCTGGACTTAGAATGGGACTTTACTGTATTTGTATTGTTTTTTCGACTAAAACGATGTTATTAAATGCACGAACCTCGCCCCAGGGAATATCGTAGTAGCTGTTAACTCTGTCAATCACGTCGTTGTATAATTTGTACAATTTCTGTAACAAATTCAGCTCCTTCCTAATCTGCGATAGCTCTGGATAATCCGTGATAGGCAGTCCGAACAATTCCTCGCCGCTTTGATAAGTCTGTAGTTTCCTCCACATCCCGTCGAATCGATTTTGGAACAGAATTTGCCGATCGGACGCTTCCCGTGGACTCAAACCTGGCTGCATCGGCCCTGAAGATCTGTACTCCTCGCAGTACATTTCATTGTCGAGCCGGAATCTTGTTAGATTGTTTCTTAGGTCCTCTTCGAACTGGGGTTGCAGCTTTAATAACAACACGTGACTCTCTTGTGCTCGTGTGAGCAACCTCTGCCACGTGTACCTCAAGTTGTCGACTTGTTCTAGACACTCCTGGTCAACCGGCACCTCGTATCTCGTCACGATGTTGAAAGCTTCTTCGATCGGATCGATCTTCAGCTCCATGTCTACTTCTTGTTCACGAATCTTCTTCAGGGTGTCCATAATGAGACGCACGTCGTCCAGGTCCCGGATCTGTCGGTCTAATTTACGTTCCATTTCATTCATCAAAGCGTAAACATACTCCATCTCGCGCCTGTACTTCTTCTTCATTGCTTGGCCAATTTTATGAGTGCATGCTGCGGGAATAACACATTTAGCCTCGCACACTTCTCAAGATCAAAATCCATTCATTTTTGTTATTTGAGATACTGGGGAAGATTTGACGATAATTATATACCTCTTGGCGATTCCTCGCAAATTTTTGATAACCTTGAAATATGTTGTCAAGTCAAGGTCATCTGGACAAGTTTCTCTTATACATGTTACGACCGCTCGGTCTTAATTTTTTATATACAGGGTGACTAAAAAATGTTGCGATTCCTTGAAATGGAAGGTTCCTGAGGTTATTTGAAGCGACATTTTCCTTTGCAAAAATGGCCGCCGCAGCTTTGTTAAGGAGTTATTAACGAAAAACACGAAGCAATCACGCAGCGGGACGATTGTATCGGAATGCTGGATATCCCGTTTAGCACCCCTTTCATTTTTTGTATCGCCTTGAGATTTTAAATTTCCACGTTTTCAGTAGTATAGAATACGAATCTAAAGCAAAAAAATTTTTTGACCACCCAAAAATTTTTTTCCAAATGTTGGAAATAAAGAAAAAATTACTCATTTATTTAGAAAAGTCGCAAAAAACACGATGTATTTTTAATATCCTATAGTTTTTCGGAGTCAGTTATGCCAGTATTAAAAGCAGTATTACTTATTTGGAGGTTCCCGCCACTTTTTCAAATCCAAATTGCCGGCCGCAGTCGTATCCCGTCGGATGTGATCGCAACGAATTTCTCTCACGGAGTGCCAAAGGAAAAAGTCTATGAAGCTCGTTTTTCGGCAAAGCTCGGTAGTCTTTTTAAAAATGAGAAAAGAACAACAGCCGTGTTTTGCACGGACAGTGTTCTTATACTGTTACACTATTTTCTTATGACTGCGTCTACCGCGCCGAGACTTCAATCGAGAGCCACATCTCTTTCTTTCCGATACGCTGTCCTTCCTTGCGAGCGAAACTTTCTTCGTCGATTACACCACTAAATGCAATTGGAACTATATCGTGTTTGGTCTTGTTTTAATCAGAAAAATGCCAGAAACACGTTTTTGAAAGTTCCATAGAAAAATAATAAAAATTAAGAAATTTGAACATTCGATTCATGGTGTCAATGTAATGCTGTTCACACCGATATATCCGAGTCGACATCAATCATCGCCGCCCTCCGGCGCGGCGCGGCGTTGGCCGGCAATGGATTGAGTAGGTACTGGACAACGTTTACGTACACGACACCGGACAGCATTTAAGAAATTACTGTAATAATAAAATAAATTTTTTCTATAGACTTTACAGACAAAGAAAAAAAAATTCACAGACTTGCTATCTGTGAATGACACTTATCAAGGTGCAATAGAGCAAGTATACGTCATCAAAGCATTATAACAAACTTCAAATTTTAGACAATGTTGCGGGTTTCCGTATATTCGTCTCACTGTGGAGGCGCAGCGCGGCGCGGCGTGCCGGCAGTCGAGCGTTGGTGATACGCCGCGACGACGCAACAAACAAGAGAAGGAGCAGAAACTAATTGAATTAAAAACTCACTCATTCAACAATAAATCCATTTGCTGCTTCGAAATGTGTGTCACTGGATCACTCGGTGACAACTGCACTAGTAAGCTATGTACTAATAACAATTGCAATATCACTTGTATTGCAACGCAAATCACAACAATCACGTAATGTGATTGCTAGACTGCGGATTTCATGTATCTGTAGCAAAAATGAGTGGGCGCATTTTAAAACAGTAGAGAGATTAAAATAATTAAAAAACACCAATGTATTTATTATGTATTATGTTCCTTTGCAATAGCAACAGCCATATTTTATTTTGCATAAAAATCCGCAGTCTAGTGATTAGTTTAAATATCATTATTAGAAACACACATAATAGCAACAGTTAGCTTTGAATCGACAAGTCTTTGAAAAAGTTCGCTCTACCGCGGCTCGAACGATACTGATTTTCCGCAAGATTTTTCTGAACTAACAATTTTTTAACGTATGCGGTCGCCATATTGAATCCGCCATTTTGTTTTTTCGAATTTTGAGTTCAGATTTGTAATCAGCGATCCCGAAAACCATAGGATACTAATTTTTGACCAGAACTAACCATTTTTTAACGTATGCGTTCGCCATATTGAATCCGCCATTATGTTTTTTTCGAATTTTGAGTTCAGATTTGTAATCAGCGATGCCGAAAACCATAGTATACTAATTTTTGGTGAAATTGAAGTATGTTTAGGAGTTTTGGCCAGCTTTTGGGGATTTGGGACCACGGCGCACAGTGTGCTGGATCGAAAAATTTAGTGACATTTCACGAAAGAGTCGACCTCCTCATATCGATTTCTAATAAATTTGTATTGCTTCCTAAATGTCCATCAACATCGAAGCTGAAAAAATTAATGTTCGTTCACAAAAACTAGTTAATATAAATTCACAAAGATAGACATTTGGGATGCAGTATTTTTCAGCCAAAAATTGCTTCTTTTCATCGAGGTGTCCTGATTACCCTATTTAATATTTCTTCTGGGTCTTTTGTGTAAATGAAAAACAGTCCTTTGCGGTAACAATTAACGCTGTTAGTTGAGGATGGTTGCTCGCAATGTATTAAAAATTAATATTTAATGAAATGAATAAAATCTATATACTTTCTTAGAATTTGCAAGGTGTATCTTTTAGATAACCTAAGTAAAGACCTTAGGATAAATCAGATCATTTTCATGAGACCTTCCTCTACATATCCCCACAAAAATCATATCCGAACCGATCCGATCTTGGAAGTTATGATTGTTTAAAGTTATCGGGACGTGTCACCTGACGCATAGCAACTCACATATAGTACTTAAGTACTGTCTAAATATGAATATTTTTGCAATTGCATTAACAGTTCATACCTACCTAAAACAAGTATGTAATTTTTAACAATAATATAAGTAATCTATTAATTTTATTGTTAAAAATATAATGAACGGTAATATTATAACTGGACTAAGAGTTTCTTAGTTTTTCTTAGTGAGTATCATTGTTTTTGGGTAAGTATATCTGTCACTGAATCATAGTTAACAATTGAGAGACTCTTCTAGCGAACTGTTTAGATTATCGAGACGCGAGATGTTTATGCTATGCTGCAGATAAGATACATCCTGATGCAGTAGCATTGTTAATATAATTATCTATGCAGATAAAGTAGTATGTTAATTAGATTACATTTTATATCTGACAATATTTGTTAAATTTTAATCTCAGTTTTTATGCCTGCAGATATCCAGAAGCTGCAGATTTAATAATTAATTAAACTAAACAAATTGACCAAAAGTTTACCTGTTAACATCAATTTAAAAACGTTTTGGTAAGATTAATTGTCTTATCTTTTATATTTGTTATATTTTTGTTGATATTTTTATCTTTTATAAACACATTACACATACATGAAATAATGCGAAATAACAAAGGTCGTAATATATAGAATAGACATGATTTTAAAACGATTAAATTGAAAAATTATTTATAATTATTATAAATTATTATAAAAAATATCTTTTGACACGCTTGTGAGGCGTTTTTACCTCCTCGGTACATTTTGTATGCGTTGACTATAAAAAGATTTCTCGAATTTATATTTTACGTATTCTATAAAACATTACATGTATGAAATGTAAATATAAAATACATATTTAGTAAGTAAAAAATAGTTTGGAAGATTATACTTAAATACAAAATACAAAAAATCAATGAAAATTAATCAACAATTATTGTTTAACAAAATAGAAAAAATTTTATTTGTTTACAGTTAAAATTGACTATTTTTTTAATGAATTTTAGTGCAAATTTCATCCCAATATCTCTTATGGTTCAAGAGTTATAATAAAATGTCACTAAATTTTTCAATCCAGCCCACTGTGCGGCGTGCCGGGCCGTCTTTGTCAACACGCGTCTAGGTCGCGCTCTGATTGGTCCGTGTTTTTCGTTAATAACTCCTTAACAAAGCTGCGGCTGCCATTTTTGCAAAGGAAAATATTGCTTCAAATGACCTCAGGAACCTCCCATTTTTCAAAGAACCGCAACATTTTGTGGACACTATGCATATGTATATCAAATCCACAACATATATGGAAGCATGTTTTTAAATTTCCATTAATTTTGACACAGCTAATAAAAATTATAAAATATTTGTTGTTGTATGTGTCATTAGGGTGGCTCTCATTTTCGACTTTCGAATTTCTTTTACGGTACCCCCCAGTGTTGTTCCAAATAATTAAAAACAAATTTGTGCAAAATTTTGAGGGCCCAAAGATAAGAAAACGTGCCCCAAGGCCCTTAAACATTAAAATAATTAATTTGATGCTGACAAAATCGTTTTTCTCGAATATCTTCTAAATTCTAAACTACTTACCGCGTCGAAAAATATGTTAGACAAAATCTGTAGATCTGGACAGACTGCGTTTATTATGACGTATTACTTTTGTAACGGTTCTTGTTCGTCGCGGGTGTTATATTCGTAACAGCACCTCCTCTGACTGAAATAGCTCGTCGAGCCAGGGTGATCGAGAAACGAGGAGATCGATTCGAGCGGGAAAAGACGGGGTGTAGGAGAAATAATGAAACACGAGATAATATTGAAGCAGCCTCGCTGTGGCGTTTTCGAGTGACGGTGTTCGCGTTGTGGGAGTTCGTGAAGTCGGACAATGTTCGCGGGGGTGGCGTTTACGGTGCCAGCATTTGATCTCGCGAATCCGATGCGACGGCGGTCTTCTCTCGAAGAATGGCGGCAGGAGCACGGTGTAGCGGAGTGATAGTTGAGAGTCGGGCGGTGTAGAGTTGGTGTGACGGAGTGACGGTTGAGAATCTCGTTATCCTAGCGAGAGGACACGGTGTGCGGGGCGACGGAGGTTTCGCTATCCTAGCGAAAGGAACGGTGTACCGGAGCAACGGTTGAAAGTCTCACTATCCTAGCGAGAGGAAACGGGGTGCAGGAGCGACGGAGGTTTCGTTATCCTAGCGACGGGAACGGTGTACCGGAGCGACGGTTGAGAGTCTCCCTATCCTAGCGAGAGGAGACAGTGTGCAGGGTGATGGAGGTTTCGCTATCCTAGAAAAGGGAACGGCGTAACGGAGTGACGGTCGAGAGTCTCGCTATCCTAGCGAGAGGAAACGGTGTGCGGGGTGACGGAGGTTTCGCTATCCTAGCGAAGGGAACGGCGTAACGGAGTGACGGTTGAGAATCTCGCTATCCTAGCGAGAGGAAAAACGTACGGAAGTTGACGGTCGGTTTCGCTATCCTAGCGAACGGAAGAAAGTATTGAAACTTTCTACTTACGGTTTATCGGAGCTACTAGGTCAGTTCTCTAGCAGGTACGAGAGTGAGTTGTATTGGATTTTCGGGGCCTTTTATAGGCATAGTTTGGTGATGGAGGCTAGTGGTGCGGAAGGTGTTAGGGATTGTTACGTGTTTTTCGTTTCCCTCCAAATGTGAGGATTTTTGCATCCGGTTCCCGCCAAAATGTGATTTCTAGGCGCGGGGTTGACGCGGTGAGTGTGATTTTGGTGCGATGACGGGGTGCCGGCGGTACGCGGCAGTTGACGTTTGTATTTCGGGGGGTTTCGTCTTCGTTCGGTAGGATTCGGAGCGCGGTCTATTCGTAATAGGTTTGCATAGTGCAGGTCTGTTACACTTTTTTTGGAAAACAAACAGTTTTCGAAAAAATTGAGAAAAATTGTCGGACCAAAATCCAAAAATTTTTTCTGAAATTTCAAAATTGAAGTGTGGTTCCATTATCTTTTATCAATTGCGACGAAGCGATGCTCCGCGCGTAAACATCGCTTTGCGCTAAATGAGACCGGGCGCAAACACGCGGAGTATATTTATAGACTTTCGTGTGCTCTACCCCGCGCCAGTCAGAGCGTGGCTCAGCGGCGAGCCAATAAGAAACGAATGAGCACGGCACGAGCAGCGGGTCTCTCGACACGGTCCGTGCTCTCCGTTTTGGGCTATATAAGGCGTTCAACGAGCGTGTTTCAGCGGGAGCCATTCGGTGGTAGGCAGTCGAAGTGTTTACATCGGCTCCCGCGCTCCAACCTTCGTGAAAGTGAATGCGAAAGTGAAACATCCAGCGAAGTGAAGATAGCTTAGTCTAATTCTTCTACAACAAGTGGCCAACTACACTAGTGCTCAACATCAAGGATAGGGAACAGCCACACAAGCCGGGTCCTGTGGACGACCCCCAACACACGCTAGGGCCATGTCCCAATAAGCGTACATCAAGAAAAGACGGGAAACTCTATCTCGTCAAGACGCTAGGAAGATCTCCTTAACAAATCCATCTCCAACAATCCTCAGACAACAACCCCCCAAGACCTCCCAAACGACAACCCAAATCAACAGGAACGGTAACGTACCAACAACGAACACAACACCTCTCATCATCTCTCAAATCCCGACATTCAACAGATTCGGAATCTTCCAAGATTGTCTGCTAGTCGAAAATACCTATACACCCCCAAACCACCCAAACCACCAATCCACTTCCACAAACACCTCCAAGATCATCAAACCATCCCCAAATCTATTTACATAACCATAACATAAACCACTCTCTTTTCATACAAAAACTTCAAAACAAATACGGAAACAACTTTCACACCAAATTCAGTAACTAAAAATTAAAAATTCAATCAAATAACACAGATAATTTCCTTCAATTCAAAGAGGAATGCATTAAAAACAACCTCGAAATACACGCCTACTCCCTACCCACAGAGAAAACCCTTGCGGTAGTCCTAAAAGGCTTACCAAACTTCTCCCCACACGACATAATTCAAGACATCTCAAGACAAGGGCTTCATCCAACCCAATGTAAAATAATACCTACCCACTCCAAATATCCTATCTTCACAATAACCTTCTCCCCTGGTACCACCCTCACGCAAGCGAAAACAATTAAATACATTAACTCCGTCAGAGCGTATTGAGAAAAATACGATTCAAAAATCCAATCATTCAATGTTTTCGCTGTCAAGCCCACGGGCATACTTCCTCGAACTGCAGTAAGCCCTACAAATGCCTAAAGTGTGGGCAAGGGCATGACACCCGCACCTGCACCAAAACAAGAGACACTCCTGCAACTTGTGCAAATTGCAAGGGCGATCGTGATCACCCATCCAACTACAGTCAATGCCCAGTCCTTATATCCTTCCTACGCAAAAAGGAGATAAGAAACTCCCCTCCCACCACCTCCCGCACCAAACAAACACTCACTCCTCTCTCCCACGATCACTTCCCAACCCCTCCTCCAAAATCCACCCTCCAGACCATCCCGACCTCCGCCACCTCTAGTCCTCTCTCATATGCTCAAGTCACCATGTCTAAATCCAACACCCCAGTCCCAAACCCCCGGGATAGCATCACAGACAGCATAAACATCCTAAACGCCTCAGGAGAACTCAACACCATACTTAACATCTTCGACCGAATCCAAAAACACTATCTCCTGTGCGCCAATACTATTGACAAAGTCAAAGCAATAATTTATATTGTCCAGTCCCTTGACCAAAAATGAATCCCACAAAAATCCTTCTCTGGAACGCATGTAGCTTAAGAAACAAAGTTACAGAATTAAACACCTACCTAACACACCAATGAAATAGACATAGCACTCATCACTGAAACCTGGCTTCACCAGAAAGACTTTCCTCACATCCCAGACTACTTCCTACCCCGAAAAGACAGAGACTCCACAGGGGGAGGAGTCACCATTTACATATACAAAGATACTCCATTCGAAAACACAAATCAACCTACCCTCCAAGACATAGAAGCAGTACTCCTAAAAACCAAAACTAACCCCCCTATCATAATAGGCACTCTACTCCCCTCCTTCCAAAAAAATCCTCTTCCAAGACCTTACAACCCTTCTAAGTAATAGTAACCTCTATCTGCTAGGAGGCGACTTATTTAAGTGTAAAAGGCATTTGCCAAGCATCAACTCTGGAATAACTCATCGAGAAACCAAAAAGGAGTAGCCCTCAAACACACGCATATCACCAACCTAGATGCAAACCTTCCACAATCGACTTCTTCCTTACAAATCTTCCATATAAATCTAAATGTTACACAACCCAAGACCTCCCTTCCAATCATCTGTCCGTAATCCTTGACCTCCACACCAAAAATACAACAAACCACATAAACAAAACACCATCCACTGACTGGGAAAAATACCGCTCCCTCTGCAATAACCATCAACTCCAAACCAATCTTCCCTCCCTTCAGGAAATTGACCAGCAAATTAATCTCCTCACAGACACCATAAACCGAGCGCACAAAAGAACTACTACCTGGACTCCCCCAAACCCCGATCCCAAAATACAATCTAACACCCTAGCATCCCTAATCCATCAAAGAAACAAGAACAGAACCCGCAGAAAATATCAAAAAGCTAAGAACCCATATTACAAACTCCTAAGGAACATCCTCACAGGCAAAATAAAACTCTCCAGAGATCTCCAACCTCCAAAACTGTACCGGGAAAATAAAGTCAAAACCCTCAAAATTTATGACTACTCTCTCTGGCAAACCTATAAAACCCTCAAACCAAAAAATCCCAGAATCCCACCCCTCATGGACCCACAGAAAGTAGAAGACACATCTGACCTTCAAAAAGCCGAACTACTGGCAAACACCTTCCAAGAAATCTACGATAATTCCTTCTCCCTAAGCTGTAGCATCCAAAACCAAATTGAATCCTTCCTCCATGACCCCAACTCCACACATCCAAACTCCCAAAACAAACCACTATTACCCTTCACCATTAGAGACTCTAATACACAAACTCCCCAACAAAACCAAATCAAAACCAGATCAGACCAAATCTCCTTACAAAAATTAAAAAACCTCCCTAAAAAACTAATACTCCAACTATATTACATTTACAGACAATCCATCAAATTAAATTACTTCCCACTTGCATGGAAATCGGCTAAAGTTATCCCCATTAAAAAAAAAACAGGAAAACAAAGCTATCCGTACTAGTTACAGACCTATAAGTCTCCTACATTCTAAACATTCTAGGCAAAATCCTAGAAAAAATCATCCACCTCCAAATAACCGATCACCTCGAACACAACTCCATCCTTACACCCGAACAGTTCGGATTTAGAACCAAACACTCCACTATTCAGCAAATTCATAGAGCCACCGAACATATTACTCTAGAATATAACAAAAACAGATCCACAGGTATGATCCTTCTTGAACTCCAGAAAGCCTTCGATTCGGTCTGGCACCAAGGCCTGCTATACAAACTACATCAAATAAATCTCCCAATAACCCTAATAAAAAACTGCATCTTCAAACGAACCCTCTCCGTCTCAGTAAATGGCACAACCTCCCGACCAAGAAAAATAAAATCTGGAGTCCCCCAAGGATCTATTCTAGACCCAATTCTATTCAACATTTACATAAACGATATATCTAAACACCCCAACATACACCTAGCAATATACATTGACGACACAGTTATATACTCCTCCTCCTGGCAACCCACTCAGGCAGCAAAACACTTCAATCCCACCTTAACCTCCTAACACATTTGTTTCAAAACTGGAAACTTCAACTCAACGAAACCAAAACCTAAGCCATTATATTCCACTCCTCCCGCAAAAGTTCCAGATAAACTCACAATCAACTCCATTCCGATCCCATGGGTCAACCATGTTACATACCTAGGACTAACCCTTGATCACAACCTTAATTGGGCAAAAACCATAGATCACTGCATTAAAAAAACATATTCTATTATCAGACTCTTTCATCTCTTAATTAACAAAAAAAGCCCCTTAAAAGACGACCTAAAACAACTACTTTACATAGCCTGCGCCAGATCCACGCTACCCTACGGACATCAAATTTTATTTGTGTAATTACTGCAGCCAAATCCCAGCTTATCAAAATCCAAAGAGTGCAAAACCAATTCGTCAAAATCATACTAAACGCAGACAGGGAATCTCCCACAGACGAAGTTCATGCCGCTCTGAAGATATCTACCATCTATAAATTCATCTTATCCTCTCTCCCCAAATTATTCACATACGATCACACCAACCCACTAATAGCTTCTACAGGAAACTATGATCCAGATAAGATCCCTACAAAATTCCCCAAGAATGCGTCTTAGTATGCCCCCAAAGCAGCCGAAAGAATACCCCCCCCCCCCCCCCTACATCAAGTATATAGGTCTTTAAAACTTTTCCCCTATAAAACACTCATGAAGGTTACCCCAACCCCAAAAACATTCCCCATGACGCTACTAATTCTTTACCTTTCCAAGTTTTATACAGGTTAAAAGGATATTTTTTCCCCCGGTACTGTAGGAACTCAACGCATGTGAAATTTATTTAACTTAAAACGTATTTCAGCGGAGTCTTCCCCGAGCAGTCCTTCTAAGGACTTCAACACGAGTCGGTTGTGAGAACGCAGCACTCCGAATCTCGCCGCTCCGGAACTCCTCATCGAAGCACTGCCTAGTGCGATACCGCCGCCGTCGTCATCATCGAGCTCGGTCGTCCACGTTGACGATTCTAACCTCGAAACGAGCCCGGTGCATCGGGTGGCCAGAGGAAAGAACCGTCGATACGCGACACTCGACTCGTCTCCATCGCCGTTGCCACCGTCGAGCCCGGTCGTCCGCGTTGACGATTCTAACCTCGAAACGAGCCCGGTACATCGGGTGGTTAGAGGCGAGGACCGTTGACAGGTGGCGCTCGACTCGTCTCCGTCGCCGTCGTCGCTGTCGAGCCCGGTACATCGGGTGGTTAGAGGGAAGAACCACTGACCGACGACACTCGGCTCATCCCCGTCGTTTACCTCGACGCTTCCCGCCTCAACGCAAACTCGGTGCATCGAGCAGGACGAATCGTCGAGGAACGACGCGTCACCGTCGTACGGTACACGCGTCCTTGTCACGCTCGCGTCTAGTATACCAGTCTCCATCGTGCTCGCGTCAGTGTTCCGATTACAACCATCTTTTCTCGCGCATGCGCGACGATTTCAGCCTCAGTAGCGCATAAAATGGGGTACCTTGAGCAACCCGCAGAATTTTAAAAACTTATTAGTATACGGTAGTATGAGGTCCATTTAGATAAGAACACTTAAATATCTCTTCAGGTTATTGTGATGCAAAAAATATTTGTTACATAATGTGCATGGTTTCAATGGACCAAATATCTGGCACGAATATTTTTTCCGAGGGTCATTTTTTTCGGAGTTATCAAGGTCATCGATGTTTTTTGATACATAACTACATTTTTTTGTATTGCATCGTGTAACTGATCGAAAAATACATTTAGATATGTATAATAACTTGATCTTGAAATGACCTTGAGATGAAGCACCTGACCTAAAAGATCAAGGTCATTTCAAGGTCATGTTATTATACATATCTGAATGTATTTTTCGACCATTTACACGATGCAATACAAAAAAAATTTACTTATTTATCAAAAAACATTGATGACCTTGATATCTCCTGAAAAAATGACCTTCGGACACAAATATTCTTGCCAGATATTTGGTCCATTGACATCATGCACATTACGTAACAAATATTTTTTGCATCACAATAACCTGAAGATATATTTAGGTAGCCTTACTTTAACGAATCACGCAACGGAAGGCCAATTTTCGAAGATCAAGGTCATTTCACGGTCATGTTATCATACATATCTGAACGTATTTTTCGATCAGTTACACGGTGCAATAAAAAAAATGTAGTTATGTACCAAAAAACATCGATGATCTTGACAACTCCGAAAAAAATGACCCTCGGAAAAAAATATTCGTGCCAGATATTTGGTCCATTGACATCATGCACATTACGTAACAAATATTTTTTGCATCACAATAACCTGAAGAGATATTTAGGTGTTCTTATTTAGACGGACCTCCCTGTATACATATGAAATATTGAAATTTAATATAATTCAAACTTATTCTTCTATGACTATCTATGAATACCACTCGTCCCGCCAATAATACCGGTACACTGTCGCCAATATAACTGCCTCAGGGCTCTGGCTGCTCTGCTACCTCATTATAGATACGTTACTGTCTTGGCCGAGCATATGCGAGAAAAGATGGTTGTAATCGGAACATTGGCTCGCGTCTAGCACACGCATCCTTGTCACGCTCGCGTCCAGTGTACCCGTCTCCGTCGCGCTCGCGTCCAGCATACGCATCCTTGTCACGCTCGCGTCTAGTATATCCGTCTCCATCGCGCTCGCGTCCAGCACACGTATCTTTGTCACGCTCGCGTCCAGTCTACCTGTCTCCGTTGCGCTCGCGTCCAGTACACGCGTCTTCGTTGCGCTCGCGTATCCAGCGAGCGCCTGCGTCGCTCGTATCTATGCGGTCATCTTTTCGCACCTCACGGGGTTTGTCTCTCAAGCGTCACCCGACTGCTTTTTACGTGTTGTAGGAGCCCGATCTTCAACCACCGCCTGAAGCGTACGTCCGCATTGACGATTACAATAAAGATATTTTCGATTAACCGTTGCTCTCGTGATTCTTACGAATTCCCTGCCTTCCTAACGATCCTGGACAACTCTTAGCTATTCTCTGGGAAGGCGGACCGTTACACAATAAACATTAGCGAAAAATGTTTTTGAAGTGAAACTTCTTTGCTGAGGGGTGACAATTTTCTAGTGTAACGGAAGTAGTCAAACGGAAGTCGTCGAATGGCGCGAAAATTTAAACGGAGAAAAAACGGAGGGAAACAATTTCTTACCCCGACGGGATTCGAACTCCGGTCTACCGCGTAGTAGTCCAACTCCTTAATCGCTTGGACAACCGACGATCTTAGAATGAACACGAACATTTTGGTATATATCGCAAAGAATAAAATACTACAGCGATAGAATTTTTCGTTTAAGACGTTATTTTAATGACAATTTCGCATTCATCATGAAAGAACCGTTGCACTAATAATATGCATACTAATAACACGGTCCAACAAAGGCTATAGCCGGATAAGATAGTCGAAAATGCCCTTGAACCGAATTGTATCGACGATAGGTCATTCGATAGGGCACCAAGAAAAAACATACTGTGCAAAATTTCAACCCTGTATCTCGATCGGGAGGGTAGTTATGGGGTAAAATCGAAAAATCAGTTTTTGGCCTATTTTCCCTAGTTAACGATGTTTAGAAATTCTGAGAAAAATCTGAAACATGTCAAGAACCCAAATACATACTTTGCTATTGGTTTCAGATTTTTAAAGTGAAAATCCTGCTTGTAATAAATCAAAAACCTCAAAAAAATCGGAAAAATGCAGATTTCACATGGAAGTTCTTGAGACAAACGAATTATATTTTTACAGTACCGATATATTGTTATAGTTAATGCTCATGAATTTTTTCAGATTTTTTGGTTTAGTGCGCCGTTGTTAAAAAAAATAAAAACCGATTTTTCCGACGTTTTTTCCGCGAAGGACTAAGCTAACCTTAAAATTGTGACGTTCTATTAATTCTGTAAATCTATCAGGCACTGATAAACCTTAAACATTTCTCAAAAATAATTGAACAATGAAATCAGCTTGATTAGTATTTTTACTATGTCGGCGCATTATATCTGAAAGTGTTAACCATATTCCTAACAGCTCGGTTGGCTGAGCACGTTAGGCGTTCGACTGTAGACCTGCTTATACTAGGTTTGCGCCCGGCATACGTCTACTTTTTTTTTATTTGATCAATTCTTTTTTTTTATGTCTAACTATATAATAATCAATGGTATTTTTGTAGATTTCGTTTAGGAGCAATATTTAAATGTTTAAAAAATATTTTAAGGTAAAATTCGGTGCTGCCGCGATCATTTAATAGTAGGTAACCTTTTTTACGAAGATGTCATTAAAAGTTTACGTATTCATTCAAATACTAGTGTAATTGATCCCGAGAAAATTAAAAATTATTTCGAATATCTTGCGATTAATAATGATTCTAGCATTACAGAAAAAGTAGGTGATTTTACATTGTCAGAAGAACGCCTTAAAGTATTTACTGGATTAACTTGGGAAAATCTAATAGAATTTCGACAAATGTTGACCTCCGTGCGACCTTCACAGCAACGAAATGCTACTCAAGCTGTTGTTATTTGTTTATTCAAATTACATACGGGGAATTCTAACAATTTAATAACTGCAATTCTCGGATTAGAGCGAGAGCAGCAAATATCTCAGTTTTGTAATTCTGTTCTAAGCTTTTTCGAAAAAGATATTTTACCTATCTATTTCGGTGTTAAAGCTTTTTCTCTCGAGCACTTAATCCAAAACGAGACATCTCCTATAGCGAAACAGTTATATAATATTCAAGATCAGTTAGCACTGGTTTTCGATGGTACATATGTTTGGCATTAGAAAAGTTCAAACAACGCGTATCAGAGAAGATCATATTTGGGTCAGAAAAAGGTGCCACTGTGCAAACCTTTTACAGTGTGCACAACAAATGGTTATATTGTCGACGTGTTAGAATCATTCGAAGCAGCCGTAAATGATGCGAAAATAATGCGGACCATTCTTCAAGATGCAAATGGTTTGCAATCTCTCATGAAACCGAAAGACATATGTATTGTAGATAGAGATTTTCGAGATGTTCACCCTTACTTGCAAGAACTCGGTTTTGAAATTCTAATGCCAGCATTAAAGGGCCAACCTAAGCAACTGACTACGGAAGAATCTAATGCTTCTCGCAGAGTGACCAAAGTTCGTTGGGTAGTTGAGGCAATTCACGGCATTATAGGACAAAAATATCGGCTTCTTCACCACCAGAAGAAGCTAGATAGATAACAAGCTTCTCCCCAATATTAGTTCATATGTAAAACTTGCCTGCTTTTTGAATAAAGAGAAAAAGAATTAAAAATTCTACGGGAACGTACCAGTTTTCTCAGGCAATTTCATATTTAGCAGAAATAATGGATGAAGATGACAATATTAATATCCGTTCTCTCAGAGAAGATAATACTGTACTTAAATTCAAAGTTCAATCTCGCCATATTAATAGCAGAATCTACTGATGTTACATCCAATATGCACCTAACACAGGTGGATGTTCAGGGATTAAACGATATTGTTGTGACTGTGTGAATGGCAATCGTACCGTCGGTTGTTGCTCGCACGTATTTCTTGGTGCCCTATCGAATGATCTATCGTTGATACAATTCGGTTCAAGGGCATTTTCGACTATCTTTTCCGGCTATATCCTTTGTTGGACCGAATTGTATCGACAAATTTTTATTTATGAAAATTTCGCTTTCATCACGAAAGAACCGTTGCACTAATAATATGCATACTAATAATTTATCTGTATCTATACCTAATAAGCAAGAAGTTTCACTTCGGTCGCGCGTGGACTCCACGCACACGAATTTTTTTTTTAACTTACGGAACTTTAATTGCAGATTATTTTGCAAGAGATTCCATATATTTTGTTTAAGTCTCAAAAATTTTTCGGTTCCACTTTCCGAAGAGTCAAGGTTTTATAAAGAGAAGTGCGTTTCGAAAAATCCTGTAAAATTAACCGTTAAATAAATATGAGCAGATCCGTGGGACGTGTCACAGTGGACCAGTTAGAATATTATTATTTAAATTATTAACATTAGGAAAACATTTTTCTTTAAATTTTTTATATTGACGTTGGTAGAAAAATGGATACTGATCAACTTTTGTTGGAAACATTTTTTTATCACATCATTAAAAAGGTTTCAAATCATTAAAATTAATTATTTTAATATTTAAGGGTCTTGGGATACGTTTTTTTAATTATTTGGAACAACTCTAGAGGGTGCCGCAAAAGAAATTTTGACAAAAATTATTGATAAGAGTAATTTAGAGCCATACTAATGTGTCAGTTTCGAAGTACATTGTTCATGGATTTGCTAGTTTAAAATGACATCTCGTACCTTTGATTTCCGTGTAGAGACCATATTTCAGTTTTTCAGTAGATATTGCAATGGAGGTTCCGAAAATGATCATATCCGGTTCGGTAGCTAATCGATCTTCGAGTTCACTGTGCTTGCGAAGAGTAGCTTCGAATTCTGGCAAGGAAATTTGTAATAATTCTCTCATACTCCGTTCGTTCTTCCATAAAAATTTATAAGGTTTCCATCGATTAATAAATTCTGCAAGATCCTACGAAATTAATATACATTAATTAAACTATTATGTTCAACCATTGTTGAATTTATTGAAACTATGTTACAATTACTGGTTTGAATTCCAGCATACACGTGTTCAGCATGGATAAAAGTTTTAGTATTTCCTTATTGTCCATCACCATCCCGTGGAAATTGCTTTCTTGAACCGGAAAAATTGGCCTCTCCTCTGAAATAATTTTGTATAATCGTCGCCTTCTAGTTTTCGGGTCTTCCGGCTCCTCTTGTTTCCTCTTCGCGACTTGCATTTGGGCTCGCATTACTATATCGGCGAAGCTTTTCCTTGGGTAAGCTGTTCCCCAAGAGTTCTGATCGATTGAGGACTTTGACAATTACAAAAATGCTTTATGCTTCTCGAAATAACATTCATATCTTATGTTAGAATCAATTAATCCTTCTATTCATAACCAGGTACAATAAATCCTTGATCTAAGACAGAGGTCGGCAAGAAGTGCTCTTTTCGGCCGGTTTTCGAGGGCTATGCTCCTTTTTTGCGGCCGCGCGTTTCGCTCCCCGCAGTGACAATAGTTCTCGAGTCAGCTCAGGCTCGTACTGTATGAACTGCGCGTGGCGCATTAGGGCGATAGCCGTATCTATGGGTTTCTACGTTTCTACGAGGGCTTGAAGGGAACTGTTAAAATTTCCAATTAGTTCTGATATAACAGTTATTTTTGGACTTTTATCTTTTCTATTCTAAGAAAATAGTTATAAATCCACTGAAACTTTTACTCCATATATGTATGCATAAATAGAAAATTTTTACTTTTTCGGAAACAGTTATTCTGCTTTGAAAAAGTTAAAGTATATTCAAACAAATTTACCATTTAGTATTACATAGGTTTGAGGTTGAAACCTTAAGTCATTCTATAGAGTTCTAGTTGTATACAAACATTTGCAAGTGTGAGGAAATATCAACATATTCCACGGGGATCCCGCGTTCACAAGGAACAACAATGAATCGTAGTACAGTAAACGCCCCTTTACTGTCCGGGTTTGTGGCCACGATTACAGTTCAGTGCCTACCCACTCCACTGGCTGTCAACACCGCGCCGCGCCACATTCAGAAGAAATCGGCGACAAAATCAAAGAACTTTCGATAGAAATGAGATAGAGCGATGAAATTTTTTAAAAATTGAAGCTGAAACTTTGTAGAATATGGGAAAATAGGGAGGTTATGGTACGAACGTTTTTTAACCTTGATAAAATTCGTTAAACTTGTACAATGTCAAGAAAATTATGGTTTTTCAATACCACGCGCGGAAAAAATTTTTTTAATACATGCTATACATAATTTCCCGTAGATTTTTTCACGCTGATTTCAAATCTGGTTTCAAAATTTGTCTACGACATCAGGATTTTGCAAAAAATCTATTTTTGTGACAAAAAACTAATGAGATCATTTTTTCGTTGAAATGATTTGATAACACATTAGTTTGCAGGTATATCGTATTTTCATATATGGAACACAATAAAAATAATAATAATGAACTATTTTAACGTCTTGAGTTATTTACGTAACATGAAGCACTTCACATCTCGTCATCACTTGTCGTTTCGCTATCATTACTACTGCAGACAGTGTGTAGCTGTGATATAAATTAGATGTCTATTGTCCATAATTATATTTTTATTTACAGAGGAAGTAAGGTAAGTATTTAATCTTTGTAACTTACGTATCAACGAAGTTTCTAATTCGTTCATTGTCATTCAAAGAGGAATTTTTACTATCCATATTTAACTAATATATATATGTATATGTATATATATATATATATATATATATATATACACACACACTATACAATATGCTCATATATTATATTACACTATTAAACTATTTTATATAGATATGTACACTAAGCTGCTATATATACTATAATACTTTCTATATAAAATGAATTTCAATGTGGTCTGCTCTCTCTGAATGCTTGCTTCTAACTGAGAACTGCATAATGCTTCGCTCTTTTCCAATTAACTAGTTCGATTGGTCCTTCTATAAGTTTGTATATTCCTTCAAGGTAAAGAGAGCGAACGCTCATCTAGTCTCGCCTCAATATCTCGCCTCGTATCTCAAGTACGTGCTCGACGAGATTTCTTATGCATCAGTAATTTCCACATAGGAACAAGCATTCTAGAATACCGTATTTAAGAAAGGAGAATATAGTAATCGCTCGTTCGTTGTTCAGAAGCCGTGTTTTTCAATGACAATGAGCCTGCCCGGACATTATTTTTGATTTATGACTGCGTCTAGAGTATCGCGCCGACCGCGCCG